>OMOU01045094.1:0-10104 GCA_900312585.1 Malacocephalus occidentalis
GTCTGTGTTTTAAAAAAATAAAAACAAAAAAAGAAACAAAAGGGACCTGGAATAAAACAGGAACAGGGTTGTGTGTGGAACGTATTGTGATAATGCAAAGTGTCCGGTGTGCCCATTCAGGTCACATGCAGTGACCATGTATGTAAAACCTTCACTGTAGAATTGGAGCGAACGGGAGGAATCCAAATGGCAAGATAACTAACTGACCTGACAAAAAATACAACTGTTTCATTGGTTCAAAGCTTTTTTGACGAGAGGGATTACAACTCATTGAAGAAATGGGATGGGGGAGGATGAAGAGCAGAGATCTTCATCTGAAGTCTGTTTTTATTTTATGTAAGCAAGTAGGGGTTTTTTTTGTATTTAGTTTTTGTCTGTTTAATCTTGTCAATAAAGTTTCCTTCCTGTTCCTATGGAAATCTGATGTTTCATATGGGGTTATGTAGCTATGGATTTATTTACATAAATTAGACTCATTGATGTAATAGTCCTTGATTTAATTTGTGAATGACCAAATTAACTGGTTGAGGTTGTTTTTTTCCGTCATTTGC
Organism: Malacocephalus occidentalis; assembly: GCA_900312585.1. Taxonomy (NCBI): domain Eukaryota; kingdom Metazoa; phylum Chordata; class Actinopteri; order Gadiformes; family Macrouridae; genus Malacocephalus; species Malacocephalus occidentalis. The sequence goes on from OMOU01045094.1 coordinate 552, forward strand.
CTTCTTAAATCAATTTAAAACTGAGTTGGCCCTGCATATGAGCAAATTGCAAGACATGCGAGTCCATCCTTAATATAAACTGCAGTTACAAGTTTATATTTTGACAATAAACAAGCTTTTCCAATCCAAGGTATCTTAAATGTCTTTCTGGTCAGTAGGGGATGTGTACATTTATATAGTTTGGCGTGTACATGCATATAATGTTAATTCGGCCCTGGTGAACAGATGCCATTTGTAATCTAATAAGTTGGTTGTTTGAGGGATTTGTACTTTGCTGTGCCATCTATAAAGTTAATAAACGTTCTCCTTAAACTGAAATGTCTTTCTCAAGGGTAATTTCCCCCCAATCATGCACCCATGTTGAGGTCCCAAATATATTTCGGCTGCTAAACAACTACTGAACGATAGGGGGCAGTATCAAACTTTTTGGTGAAACCCAGACGTACATAAGGGGAGGTACATTTGTGACGTCATACGCATGCTTGCAAATTAAGCGGGCATTTGAGACGTCAACTTGGAGATTCTTCATTGTATTTGTTCCACTCTATAACTGACCATTGAGCGTTGTAATATGTCATTACTGAGTCCATTTAGTACATTACCAGGCCTAAATGCAGCGAATGTACTGGTAAGTTAAACCCGGATAAGATATTGGAGGAAAAGGCATCACTACTTTGTAGAGTAGCGATGAAGAAAAGCATCTGGTAGTAGACCACACATCTCGTCTGTAATGACGTAGTGTTTGTTTTTTTATGTATATATATAGCTGGTGGAGAACGAAGAGCACTTTCAGCAGAAATTGGCAGCTGTAATGGTGAATGAAAAGTCGGTTACCGTCAACGTGTAAGTACAAGTTGAGTGTTACTGTCTGTGTTTTCAACACACTGCATGTTACTTGAACACTGACGTAGACATGTGTTACATTGGTGTCTACTTCTGTTACATTTGGCTCCAAGGCTGAACTCTGTTGTCTCCACCAGGAGGCTGGCCAAGAGCCTGCCACTGCCCCCCAAGCACGACAAGAGCCGTCCCAGGATCGACCTGGTGGTGTTCATCATCAACCTGATGTCGGAGCTCAGGTGAGGCAGATGGTACTGCCCTCCGCTTCATGGACTGTTTGTCTCACTATTATAGAATAGATTCAATGATGATGTATTGACTTGAGTGGCCATTGCACATGTACATGTATTAATTCAATGGCTACGATTCAACCATATCAATAGTATTAGATTAGATTAGATTCAACTTTATTGTCATTGCACAGAGTACGCATACTAGTACAACGAAATGCAGTTACCATCTAACCAGAAGTGCAAAAGTAGTAGCAACAGTAGAACAGAGAACAGTAGCAGTGTGAGCAGAATATACAGAGAATGTACACAACCCACAGGGAATGTGCCGAATCTGCGGAGTGCATATAGGAATGTCTACATAAATATATTTATGGTGTACGCTATACATTGAGGTATGTACAGTATAGGCAGAGATATACATTGCTCTACATTGAGGTATGTGCAGTATGGACAGAGGTATTCTCAGTAGTGCATATACATTGGCGTGTACAGCGGGGTATATACAGGGAGCAGTGCAAGTGCCTGACAGGTCCGCGGTCAATGTGCAAATGTAGGATCTGCAGAATCTATGGAATCTGCAGTGCATATATGAATATACAGAATCTACAGTGCATATATGAATATACAGAATCTGCAGTGCATATATGAATATACAGAATCTACAGTGCATATATGAATATACAGAATCTACAGTGCATATATGAATATACAGAATCTGCAGTGCATATGAGAGTATATGGAACATATAATGATATACAGTGCATATCATTATATGTTCAGAAATATAGAGGTATGCAAGTATGGACAGAGGTATGCGCAGTAGTGCGTATACACTGGGGTGTACAGCGGGGTATATACGGGGAGCAGTGCAGATGTCTGACGGGTCCGGGTCTGGAGTCAACATGCAAATGTAGGATCTGCAGAGAATATACAGTGAGAACAGTGGAGTATATTCAGTACAGGGTATATAAAGTAATGTACAGTGATATACAGTATGCAGGGTAGTGCAAATGTCCAGTGTGCAAGTCTGACGGTGGTGCTGAGGTCAATGTGCAGTTCAGGAGGCGTGACGGTGTAGGGGAAGGAGGGAGGAGGAAGGAGGGAGGTATAGTGGGGTGCAAGTGGGATCTGTAGCGCTGTCTGTAGCATGGATTAACTATTAGCTCAAGTAAAAATATATTGAGGTGTATCTCTGTCTCTACATATAATCCAGCACAATGTTACTACACAATGCACATCTGTCAGGTGTCAATTTGATTCATGTTCTGTTTTGTTTGCTCATTTTCATAGTTTGCAGTCAGCCAGTGTGTCTCTGAAGCACTTGGTGCCGGAGTATTTTCTGGGGAAAGTCTGCTTCATGGTCACGAATGGTATGAAACTAACATGTTGAAGCCCAACCTCAGAACAACTGCGTCTAGTGCTCATTACAATGGAGGGTGGATAGGAAGAAGGGGTCTATATCTCTGAGTCATTTGTTTCCGATACAGAATACAAAGTTCATTTGAAGGTACTCTTGTCATGTATGAATATTTATTTAGCTGCAGAATATCTACACATTGTGGCAGCAGTGGCACCATTTTTCTTTTGAATAATATCACGATTAGATTGTCACACGCCTGAATGTTTTTAAGCATACACACCGGCCTTTGCCATTGCTTGGCCAACTCGTTTTTTTGTTTTGTATTTTTGCTTCCCGCTCTCCCGATATCTTCCTGGCACTGCAGCGCGCAACGCCTCAGCCCCTGCAGAGCACATGGAGGCGGTCAGGAAGTTGGCGTCGGGGCTCCGCTGCCCTCTGCTGTGGGCAGAAGACCAGGTGAGGGTGCCCGGCCTATGCTCTTCTCCTGTGGTACTTCCACATCCAGTTTAAAACATGATCATTTAAAGGTCAAGGCTGGCGTAATTCCATGACTTTCTTATTGCCGACATCTCCCTTTTCAAAAAACTAGGAACAATGACCGTGGTTAACATTGCACGTAATATTTTCTTGCCATAAAGAGGTCCATATAATCTAGCAGCCATGGTGTTTGGCTCCCAGCTGGAAGGTTCTGGGTTTCCGGCTGCTACCTGTACCTGCTTACCTCTCCTTAACCTGCCCGTGTGAACGTCCATGAACAAGATATAGTATAACCCCTACTCAGTTCCCTGTTTATGTATCTTTCTTCTTCTCATGTCATATCATTACTTTGCCAACAAAAGATGCCGTAGTTCAGAGCTAGACTTTGTTTTAGAAGGACTCTCCCAGCTCATGTCAATCACATGGGCAACTCCTCAATGGCGGATAGTGCAGAGAGAGCGTGGGGGCCTTTTTGTATTTATTTTGCAGTATTTTTTTCAATCTTGCACTCCTGTGCTCTCTTTAAAACTTTTACTTGACTGAAGTGTCTTTTGGATGAAAATGTCTTTTTCATCATAATTCAACTCTTACTTTCATTATTATTAGTCTTACTGGAAGGTTTCAGTGTAATCCAGTCACTATCCTCTGCCTCTGCCTGGAAACGGATGTTGTACTATTAAGTAGTATTAAGCTCTGACCACGAAAACAAGCTATTCCTGTCTCTTGCTTTAATAAGGTCACTTGTTTTAGTGAGCTGGGGGAACGTCAGCCGAACGGAGAGTACTACTGGCGCTCTACCCTGTTGGACAGTTCATTGCGGGTGTTGGAAATGGGCGAAGCACATCCATTTTTGTGGCGTTTGGGAAAGTGACCATTCTAAAACCTCACCCCAGACCCCAGATGGTGTGGCCAATGCGGCAGAGAGACTGCTGGTTCTCTTGAAGGTGTCGGCGGGCTGCGTTCCCATGGTGACGGCGCTGGACCTGTCCAATCTGACCTGGTGCACCATGCCCACGGAGGCGGAGCAGCAGAACTTTGATTACGACCCTTGAACCAAATACGACTCCATCTTGTTGTTACTTGGATGTTGTTTTTCTTGTACATGACCTGTGTAATCTATGACATGTTTTACAGGTATATTGACTTTAATTTTACTTTGTTTGCTGAATGTTAAAAGTTGGGGCTGACAATGCTTATGTGTAAATAAATGTACGTTTTTGAATCCTCTTGATTGTCTTTCACTCTGTTGGTTGATCATGTTTGACGACATTACTGCTGACTGAAAAAGAGGAGAAACCTCATGCCCTCATCCTCACACAACAAAGAGAAGAGGGCACTAGGCTAAATGCACTTGCAAAACAATATTTACAATATGTATGTATGCATGCTCACGATCACTTGTATTTAACTCCTAATTTAAAGTACTACAACAAAATGTATGCCAAAGTAAACTGTTAACGGTCATTGTCATTTTGTACTGTTATGAGATCACTTGGTGGTCCAGGCCTTCTTGTTTCAATAGTGGAGATTACTCTGCTGCCATTGGTCTGGCGTTTCTGGAGTATCTCCAGTCTGGCCTTGTGAGTTTGCATTTTGTTGTACTAGTATGCGTCCTCTGTGCATTGACATTGACTTCCGTTGAATCTAATCTAATCAAATTTTATCTGAGCGGCCGCCACTGTGCTTGTTCCATATAAACTTGTATCGTTTAGCTGACACAGAACTTAGTCTTACATTGTGTTTAATTGTTATTGTACAGAGGCACTCGTTTAGTGATTTTGGGACTGAGCAGTAATTAGTTTTTGTTTTCATACCGCTGTGCACCCACACATCGTTAGTTCTGTTGTATATATACCACTGACACCCACCCCCGTGTGTGCAGGGCACATGCAGTCATGTGCAAGTGGTCACGTACAGACCTGCACTATTTCCACACACGCTATTTTGGTAGAAGGGTCCGTCGAGTGCGTGAACGTGCGTGGAACCTCGAGGTTAGGCTTAGGCATTCTGAGTGAAAGAACCTTCACATGTAAACTCAGTGAACTAGTGCAATGGTCACCTTGACCCAACTGGACATTTTTGCCATTCAAGAGATATTATTTTTTTTGCGTTTATTTTTTTATGTATTAGTATGTGTTATGTTATTACTATTATTTGGAATTAGTCCCATTTACTTCTTGGAGACAAGGATCTGCAGTCACTTTTGCATTGGCTGGTGTGAATCAGAGGGTGAATATGTGTGTGTGTGTGTCCACTGTTTGGAGCTGCAGCAATGACCATATTTCTTTGTAATGTGAATCAGTTCTAGAGATAATCTGCCAGTTGTATCGGCAGTTGTCGTGGCGATTCTAAAGGGTGATTATAGATATGCATCACCCCAGATATGTCCGGGGTGAGTATAGATATGCAAGCCTAGAAAGGGAGGATGTCAGGATGCTTAAACAGTGTGCCCCAATCAATCTTATACTTCATTACCAAATACTAAAAAGACCAGTCTAGTATGCTTTATTGTTTGATTGGACCATATACATTTCCATGAGGTTTAGAGGGAGTGGAAGCTGTACAAAAACCCTGAAATAAAACACAAATCACTCACTGAATCTTTTTTTATTTATAGAATAGCACAAAGTGTTTGATTAGCATATTTTCATTTGAAGTGAAATTGTTACAAAGCTTAAACCAATTGTCTCCTGACATTGGACTGTACTGCCCAAGGTCACTGGGGCATGACCTGGGTGGTTCACTGATGAAGAGATTAACCAGAATACCCCAGTTCTTTGTAAGTGGCATCAATGTCCTCAATGACCACGGCCATCACCTTCCTGAGAGCGGCCTGCCCTGCGGCATCAAGCCCCGCCTTCTCCGTCATATGCTTCACAATGATCTCTGTGATCAACTGTAACAAGAGTAAGAAGAATCCTTTCGTTGTCATTATCGTCAGCAGGAGAGAAACATGAACAATTAAAAACATCCTTTGAGTGTCATTATTGTCAACAGGAAATAAATATAACCAGTTAAAAAACATCATTGTCATCATTGTGAATGTACATGAAACATGAATGAACGTGAAACACATCCGATTAATTCTCAGATTTCACTCAAGACTCCACTCTCCTTATAGCAAGAAGTTGTAGATTTGTAGGCCTACATAATATCTTGTTCATATTAGTGTAGCACATACTAATTAAGGCAGAATCAATCCCAGGGCGCAGCCCAACACCAATACACAGTATCTAGTGCAAAACACACACACACACACAAACATACATGTCACCTTGAAGTTGTTGATGGGGATCTTGTGCGTGTTGGCGTGTGTGGTGGCCAGGGGCTTGAGCACCGCGGCGTGGTCACCCCTGGCCTTCAGCAGATCCCCCAGCTTCTTCAGAACCGTGGCTCCGTGGGCTGCCACCGCCGCACTGGACGCCAGCTCCCCTTTATCAGTGATTCCCGCAAATCTGGGGAACAGCTTCTGGGTGTCTGGGTACTCTGAGAATAAGCTGCGGAAGGAGTAGTGTAGAAACGGAAATATTGAGAGACGGAGATTAATTGGGTGACCTGATTGGATTTAGGTCTGGCAGTGCACCAGTACAGACACAACTAGTCCAGCAAATATACATGGACCATGCTGGTGCTGTGACAGACATAAATAAAGCCCACCTAACTTCAAGTTGACAGGAACAGTAAGTTATTTTACCCTGCTACTGACCATCTGTGACAAGGGTCTATTACCTTTGTCTTTGATGATTATTCGCTCATTAGTACATACACTTACCGGCTCAAAACTAGACCTCCATGGAGGTTGTAGTCAGCTTCCACTGGACCCCAACATTTCAGAACCAAGTCAAAGTCAGCCATGATCTATACATGCATTGGATGGTATAGAATATGAATGTAGATCTATAGATGATTTCATATTGTGCATAAGCATGATGTAGGCTAATGCTCTCTCACTCTCAAAGCCTATAACATGTTATACACATTTTATTATTGCACACATTTTATCATCACTCCATAAAGCCTAACTTTCTTCCCTTTATATTAAGGTGGTGTTTCTGTTCTCAAGATATTTACCATTAGGCTATTGTTTTTAATATTCAGACAAACTAATTGTGTAAACTATACAGCAACACAAGCAAGATGCAAATTAAAAAAAACAAACAACTGTAAAATACATACCGACAAAGCAGCTTCTTGCTTTTGCGTGCTCACACAAAACTCTGGGAATTAATTCTAAACACATCTACACCCTCTGCTATTTATTAACTTCTAATCCTCTGTATCTCTGTATGCCCCCCCCCCCACACACACACACACACACACACCATCACCATCAACCACCGACATACCTGCACGCACACACACACAATCATGTGCTCTCAGACCTAATCACATCAGGTGATGAGTAGGAGTCTATATAGCTAATTTTAGTCTATCCCATTCTTTCCGATATCAAATGTCCCATTTTGATGAGTGCATCACATAAATAGAATTTCACTTATCTTCATCGGCATATATATATACAGTATATATAGATAGCGGCGTGAGGCTCAGCGTCTCTCCAGATTCTGCAAATGAGTAGTAATCTGCCTAATTATTACAAGTCTGTACATTCTCTGTAGATTCTGCTCATACTTGCTTACTGTTTCACTTCTACTTTTGCATTTCTGGTTAGGTGCCAACTGCATTTCGTTGTACTAGTATGCGTGCTCGGTGCAATGACAATAAAGTTTTTTGTGTGTGTATGAATTGTACTCTTGAAATATTTTATCATTATAGACCGACTGATGGCATCATTGACCCAGAAATAGAAACCATAGAAAAATCTATGGTGGGTCATTCCTGTAATGTAATATGGTAACAAAGAGAGGATGTTTTAGGAACATTGTCAGGGCCACAGAGGGGGTTAAAGGACTTTCTGCTCTTTCAGCAGTTGGGAATCAATAAAATGCGTTTGGTCTGTGAGAGCTGCAGCCTTTATTTACCAACACACTGTTGCCTACAGTGAGGTTAAACATGTAGGAGCGTTATTGCAATGGAAAGGAGATGCCTCAAAAGACAAAAGGGACATTGTGCTAATGTGAGAGGTTACCTTGTAACAGCTACACGTGCCCTTAGAGATGTATGTCACTATATAAATGACAGTCTAACGACTCATTACAGAAACGTATCTCACTGCATGATTGTCATGTGAGAGTCCTCCATACAAGAGTAAAGAATCCACACATCAATCCAGGTTACTGAGGGGATAGTTTAAATAAAAATGTAATAAAGCGTCTCAGAGATGACATTGAAATCACAAACAACTGACCGGCTGAGGTCAACTACGGAGGTCCACCATGGTGTCTGCAGCCAGGTGCTTTTGGGGACCTTTGACAAATGTTAGAGCATAAACCATCTTAGAATTAAAATGAGAATCCAAACAGAAATACGAAAAACCCGTTAGTATGGTGTCTAATATTTGGCAGTAGTGTAAGGCTCTCCTCTTTACTGACCTCCACATGTCCAGCCACCCAATGAAATACAGAGGCTGCGTCACGTGGTTTGCATACACAGGAAAACAAGAACGCCATTCGCGGGCTGCGATTGTAGGGTCTCTAGCCAGACGGTGATTGCGGGCTGCTGCATTCTTGCCATCGTAACTGTAACACTCTTCGGAAATGATGCAAACTGTGAGACACTTGGTGACATCAACCAAACACGCCGGTACTTAAACGCGTCCGTCTGGCATGAAGTTGGTTGTGCGTGTGTCCAGTGGCTCCAGGGTGAAGCAGTTCTCTCGTGTAGTTTCAGAGCTCACCGTACCAGTTCCGTGGGGACACATCAGAGGCAAGGTCTGGGGTCCGGACCACGGCCGCCCCGTGCTATGCCTGCACGGCTGGGCCGACAACTGTGGTACTTTCGACACCCTCCTCCCCCTACTACCGCAAGGTAACTCGGTGTTCACGACTGCGTTTAGTAGGGGGAACTGGTCAACAATTGGCCAAATAAATTATTTTAATACCAAAACGGTGACATGGATTCCTAGCAGTCTTGAATAAAACAAAACTCAACCATAGACCGTAAAATATTGCTCTTAACTTAACTATAAAACCGCTGCTCGTGTGACGACCAAGACCAGAAACTGCCGTCCAGCCAGCCTCCTTGACGTTGAAGTCGTGTCTTGCGTGGCCTTATCGTAATGCCTAGGGTATACACGACAGTGCATTTCGAAGTGGAGTCTGGCTTGATCGAGGTGACCAGAAGGAGAGCACACATTACACCCGTTTTAAAATCACTGCACTGGCTACCTAGTTCGTTTTAGATATAATACATGATTTCATTGATCTACAAATCACTTCATGGTATTGCTCCTGATTGCTCGTGTCGTGTTGCTCGTTTTTTTTAAAACAGGGTTTTAAGATATGTAGGTTGCCCCCTGGAACACACAACATTCATAGTGACCTTTCAAATAGTTTCTTGGCATATTAGGCACATGGATTTGGAGGGAGTGGCTTTTCTGGGGCTCCTCCATAGGACACAGGCAGGATGGTGGTGAATAATCCAGTTTATTGCAGAAGGTTGCAGACGGAGCAGGTGGTAACTGCAAGCATGCTAGCACTCTGAGTGTGTGTGCTGGTGGCTGACTTAACCTGTGGTGCACATT
>OMOU01045095.1:0-10955 GCA_900312585.1 Malacocephalus occidentalis
TCTCCCCAGAGGAGGAGGAGGGAGAGGAGGAGGAGGGTCTGCTCTCGGGGGACCATCCTGGCCTCTGGCCCCCTGGGGCCAGTCGGAGCCCAGGGAAAGTTGTGGAGGAGAGTTGGCCACGTAGGCGGAGAGCCGGTGGTCTCTCCTTAATGACACGGTATGGCCCCCGCAGATGTCCGCCAGATTGAGGGTTTTCAGGGAGCCTCTGTTCTCCTGTGTGGTGTGGCGGTGTGGGCCAGGGACAGGGTCATTAGAGACACTGAAACACAATCCTCCGCCATCCCAGGGAACAGCCTCACTCAACCTCTCGCAGTTCTGCAACAGCTTGAGTCTTAACTAGTTTGATAATCACTGAACGCACCTCGGAACACCCACACCGCCCCTTTGCTCAGAACCTCCCTTAGCTCTCTACTGATCTCTACTAGTTTATACTGGTGTATACTGGTCTCTCCTGTCTCTCCTATCCTCTACTGGGCTCTATTGGCTCTCCTGTATCTCTCCTGGTTTCTACTGGTATCTCCTGGTCTCTACTGTCTCTTCTGGTCTCTCCTGTCTCTCCTAGTATGTCCTGGTTACTCTTGGTCTCGCCTGTCTCTACTAGTATCTCCTGGCTCTGCTGTTTTTAATGGCCTCTCCTGTTTTCACTTTCTCCACTGGTCTCTGTTGTCTCTACCGGTCTCCCCTGGTCACTGCTAGTCTCTCCTGGTCCCTACTGTCTTTACTGGTCTAGTGTCTCCCCTGTATGTCCTGGTCTCCCCTGGTATCTACCAGTGTCTTGCCCTATACTGAGCTAAACAGGGAATAGAACCCTAACCCTGCAGTGTTAGTGCCTTGCTCTATACTGAGCTGCACAGGGAATAGAACCCTAACACTGCAGTATTAGTGCGTTGAGACTGAGCTACACAGGTAATAGAACCCTAACCCTGCAGTGTTAGTGCCTTGCTCTATACTGAGCTCCACAGGGAATAGATCCCTAACCCTGTTAGTGTCTTGCGCTATACTGAGCTACACAGGGAATAGAACCCTAACCTTGCAGTGTTAGTGCCTTGCTCTATACTGAGCTACACAGGGAATAGAACACTAACCCTGCAATGTTGGTGCCTTGCTCTACTGAGCTGCATAAGTAATAGAACCTCTAACCCTGTTAGTGTCTTGCTCTATACTGAACATTAAGTGTTAGTGTGTGTGGCGTGTTGCTGTCGTGTTGCTGGCGTGTGTGGAATGTAATCCAACCTTCTCCATAACACACACACTCTCTACTACCTGACCTGTAACCCACCTAATCCCTGCAATCACCAACAGGTCAAACCTGTTGGTGATTACAGCTTCTAAGATTACAGCTAAACTGTTATCTTCTGGTAACACACGCGCACACACACAGAGTTAGACCTGATATACATATAGAGTTAGACCTAGGTCACGGCCCTGTCTAGCCCCTCCTTGTTTCTGTCTAGCCCCTTCCTGTTTCTGTTTGGCTCCTCCCTGTTTGTTTGCTTGCTTGGCACAGGTGTCCTGCGTTGCACTGATTGGCTTCCTAGTTTCAAAAGGCTCTGCTACCTGGACTACGTCGTTATCTTGTGCACCTTTTCGTCTCCATGCCTTCTCATTGCAAGACACTTACTTTTCCCAAACCCACATACTGACTTTACTTATTCTCATTCTCAAAACAGGCAACTTATCTACAGGACAGTGGGGCAGATCCAACATGGCGGACAGCAGGAAGTGGTCATGTGTGAAATGGGAGCGCTTCTTTTGGTGATCCAGGAGAGCAGAGGTGTGCACTACAAAGCTCAGCTAACCACACCACCTTCACAGGAAGAATGAGAACATTCCACACTCGGTTCTCCTTCTCCCCCCCCCTCCCATCTGATGTCATTATCTCTGTCGATATAATGGCTGTAGTTCTCTACTGTATCATGCGCATGTTTGTAACAGTGTCTTATACTTCACTTTCAGAGTGAGGGACACTTGCATAAAACACCAATCACAACTGCAGATATAGTATCCACACCTGCTAAGCCCAGCTCCACCTGCTAGCGGGTAAACACTGACTCCTGGTGGAGGTCCTCGGAGTTACACCTGTAGGTGTTAAACACTGACCCTAGTGGAGGCCCTCGGAGTTACACCTGTAGGAGTTCAACATTGACCCCTAGTGGAGGTCCTCGGTGTTACAACTGTAGGAGTTGAACAGTAGAGTGGCGTGGCCACCTTGGGTTCAATAGGAGTAGGTGGGGGATGTGTAAATGGCTGGAGGAGATTATATTAAGAGATTAATTCATACATTAAATTCACCTTTTGACAATGGAACTGACAGTATTTCAAATGAAATATTTCTTCTCACCTGACGGGATATATTAAGTTTCAAAATAATAAATGTTTTGTTGTACATATTTTTTTATTTGGTAAATTGATCAGCTGACCATGTGTTGGTCCATCATGACAGAGAAACACCTTCAACCAATCACATCTGCTGCCCCCAGGTGGGGAAGACATCCACTTCCTGTCTTGTCGCAGGACTGTCTTTTTATTGGCTGTTGTCCGGTGACGCCATCATAATATTAAAGCTACACTTCAGTGGGTATCATCTGTCTGCTCTTATCTGTCCTGGGATCCTGATTGGTCGGCGCTGGTTGGGAGGTGGAGTCTGGGTCTTGAAGGGGTTCAGATTCACATGCAAGGTCCGAGACGAGAACCGGTTTGGATTCCCAGATGGGCTCCAGATGAAGCTCCTTCCCGGCATCACCAGCCTCAGACACCTCCAGAACCTGGAGTTGGCTGGGTCTGAGTGGGCTCCATGCCAAACCAGGGTACTGACTGGAGCCCTGCAGAGCTCTGCAACCTTGGGGCAGCTGTTCCTGCTGGGAGGCTGGCGCAGGACCACGATGATGGAGGCCTGCCATGCAGGGTCTGGAGGCGGGGCTGCTGCGGGGTCTGGAGGCAGGGCTGCTGGAGGGTCTGGAGGAGGGGCTGCTGCAGTGTCTGGAGGCAGGGCTGCTGCAGGGCCAGGAGGCAGGGCTGCTGCAGGGCCAGGAGGTGGGGCTGCTGCAGGGCCAGGAGGTGGGGCTGCTGCAGGGCCAGGAGGCGGGGCTGTGGGGTCTGCCATAGCAACAGGGCCAGTCTGGCCTCCAGAAGACTGAAGGTCATGTCCTTCAGGGATTCTGGGCTGAGCACCAGCAGCAGGCACCGGCTGCATTCACCGCACAACGGATTCCCAGACATCTGGAGAACACGGAACACATGCTCACACCAAACTACTACATGTTACATACCAACACCATACTAACGTAGTAACATATTAGATTGTTTGGTATGTAATATGTAGTTAGTATGTCCTGCATATCCAATGAGGTTGTATATGGCTGACCACATGACAGAGCGGCTGGCACCTTTCTGTCTCCTCATTTGAGACACAAGCAGAAGGAATGAGACCACATGGTTTAGCAAAATAACATCTTTTAATGAATGAACAAGAAACACTAATTACATGAATGATAGAATTTGGAAATGTAAAATAGCATGACAATATATGACAAGCAATTCTCTTAGTAGGAACCTTTTGAATAAATAGCAGCATTGGCTTGTGGGCAATTTATCCCGTTGTAATACTGCTCTGAGGTACTAGTATCCAGTAATAGTAGCTACTGGATACTAGGTAATGGCACTAAATACTGCTTACTAACTACTTGTTCTCCCACCCGAGGCGCTGGTCCACCTACCCGGTAGGTAGGTGGGAGTTCTATTGAACCACGAGCAGCATCGCTCACAGAGAAGCCTCCTCATTTTTCTACCTCAACTAACAAACGGAAGTCATCGGGCCGCTGTTGAAGCCACTACGAGAATACATACGTTTAGCAAGAGAATACTCATCCGAATACTTTAAAACTCCATTAAAACTCAGCTTAATACTTGGGGTACCAGTTGACCACCAGGGTACCAGGTCTCAGGGTACCAGGTGACCACCAGGGTACCAGGGTGAGACCCATGCCATGTGATGCAGGTGTGACAAGGTCTTGGGTCACAGCAGTCCTCCACTGTACTGGACCCTGTGGCCGGGGCTGAGCAGGCCGGTCTGGGAGCTGGTGCTGCTCTGGCTCTGGAAGGTCCTGGACTTCCCCAGCTCCTCGGAGGGTGTCCTCCCGGGGCTCTGGGCCCTGCGCAGCGGGAGCTCCAGGCGCAGCCTCTTCCAGAAGCGAGAGGTGAGCTCCTGGGATTCCTGGCCCCTCCAGCGCAGTAGGGCCAACGCCACCCGGGCCCGTCGCAACTCCCCCACCCAGGCCTGCCGCCGCAGGGGCCGGTACTGCACCAGGATGACCCGCAGGTGGCCGCCCAGTGCCATGTGGTCCATGCCAGCCTTGAGCTCCAGCAAGGCCTGGGACCCCCGCGAAGCAAAGCCTGGGCTTAGCACCACTAGCAGTCGCCGGCTGCGACCCACGAAACTCAGCGTCTCATCAGTAATGGCTGGAAGACAGGACGGATGAAGTGATGGATGGTGTCATGGGTTAGTTAACTAATACTACTATTATTACTAGTAAGGTGTGATCCCAGCAGGACTTACTGCCACCTGGGAGGCTATCGCGGTCGAAGATGCACACTGTGTATCCCAGGCTCTCCAGGACCTCCCGGAGTGTGCTCACAGCAAATTGCTCCTCCTCGCCCTCACGCATATACGAGATGTACACATCAAACTCCTTCTCATCTACACACACACACCGATTAGACACCAGGACAGTTTAGTTAGTGTCCAATAGGAACAAGGCTCTTTAGCCACATGTCAGGAAGTGAGTACCTGTGTGGCGCTCATCTGTTCCAAACCAGGAGCGGTAGAGCAGCAGGAGCTCCAGCCAGAAGACATGATAGACGATGAACAGGAGCAGCATCAGGGTCAGAGTCACACCCAGACCACAACCCAGCTCTACCGCGGGCAGGTGGGCTACTCAGGTAGACAGACAGGTAGAGACAGACAGGTAGACACACAGGGAGAGACACAGGGAGAGACACAAGTAGAGAGACAAGTAGAGAGACAGGTAGAGACACAGGGAGAGACACAGGGAGAGACACAGGGAGAGAGACAGGTAGAGACACAGGGAGAGACACAGGGAGAGACAAACAGGTAGAGACAGACAGGGAGAGACACAGGTAGAGAGACACAGGTAGAGATAGACAGGGAGAGACAGACAGGTAAGGAGCGATGCAGGTGCAGCAGGTTAGCTATGAGTGATGATGGAGCAGTGTTTCCATAGGGACATATACTCACTCTCCAGGTGGAGGCGGGTCCTCTGGGTGGAGAAGCCCACCGTGTTCTGGGCGGAGCAGTTAAACTCCCTCCTCAGATCCTCCTTCTGCACCTCCTTCACCACCAGCATGCTCTCCACCATCACATCTCCAGCATCTACCGTCACACTCCTAAACAACCACATTCTGCTACTGGTTCTACTGGGAGCTGCCCAGTACAACCACAGTCTGCTACTGGTTGTGCTGATACTCACAGGTTGGTCTGGAAGAAGCGGGTCTGCCTCAGTGGGTCCGGGGTCATCCCGTCTACGGTCCACCAGAGAGCCCAGGAACCGTCCTGGAGGTACGGGATCGAAGCCTGGCACGGCAGCCTCACCTCCGCCCCTGCACACACACCATGCAGCCTCACCTCCGCCCCTGCACACACACCATGCAGCCTCACCTCCGCCCATGCACACACACCATGCAGCCTCACCTCCGCCCTACACTGACTGGCTTTGTAATACTAGTTAACCAGGTTAGATGAACTCACCCAGTCTCACACTGATGCTGGCCTCTTGGTCTGGGAACATAATGGTCGGCATCTTGTGGAGAAAGCTGGAGGCTGAAGACCAGGCCAAGGTTAGTACTGCTATAGTCGTCGTAGTCGTAGTAGTAGTAGTAGTAGTAGTAGTACAGTGTTTCTTACAGACAGCAGAGACATTGATGGTCCGAGTGAAGTTGAGCACGGTGTTCCAGCGGGTGTAACTGACCCGGCAGTAGTACTGGCCCTCCAACATCCTGCCCATCTGGTGCACCTTCAGGCTGCCCCCTTCCACCTCGCGGTTATCATCCCAGAAGGGGTACGGATTGCAGCCCTGTGGGACGCACGGCCAGGAACCATCAGTACAGCATATAACATCACATTACAGTACAACATCACAGTACAACATCACAGTACAACATCACAGTATAACATCACAGTATAACATCACACTACAGTACAACATCACAGTATATCATAGTACAGTACAACATCACAGTACAGCGTATATATACACACATATATACACAGTACTATTGATATCAGCTGGTAGTGTGATCACTAACCCCACCCCCCCACCTCCTGATCTACCCTGATCTGATTGATGGAAATCCATGGTGGTGACAGGTCTGTAATCCCTGTGTATATAATGCAGTGATTCTGTAATCCCTGTGTATATAATGCAGTGAAATCTCCAGTAATCTGTTCCTTATAAGACCCGACGGCCTGTCAATCACTGTGTTGGACAGCGTGTGTGAAGCATAGAGGGTGGGTCTTACGTGGAACCAGGTGACGGATGGGTCGCCGTCAGAGACGTCCTGCAGGTCAGGGCAGGTCAGTTCGCCACCCTCCTGGAAGGGGATGTGGACGCTAGCGGTGGGGGAGGCCACCGCAGAGGGACAGTCAGTCCCACTCAACGACACCACCTCTAAAGACATGGATATCTTTGTACAGGACGTCTCGTTCCTGAAGCCGGTAGGGGTTAGACAGTACAGAGACGGGTCATTAAGGAGCAGGTAGGGGTTAGACAGTGTTGGGGTGTGTCAGGGATACATTGTTGATCTGTCACTTGTTCTCTATCCTTCCTGGTCCAAAACTACAGGATCGGCAGGAGGTTGTGTTCTGCTGGCACAACACTATTTTACTGCAAGTATTTTTCCACAGTATGTCTCTGAGAAATGACAATGTAACAATGGGTTCAGGGTGTGTTACAGGTGGTGCTGCAGGGTTCAGGGCGTGTTAAAGGTGGTGCTGCAGGGTTCAGGGTGTGTTACAGGTGGTGCTGCAGGGTTCAGGGTGTGTTACAGGTGGTGCTGTATCAACATGCTTTACCTCCTTCAATGTTCAGTACTAGTACTAGTCATAGTACTAGTAGTATACGCACCGTAACATACAGATGTACAACCCTGTATCATTCTGGTTGGCCGGTTGGAGCCACAGTCTCTCTCTGTCCTTACTCACCCTATGGCTAGGACCACGCACACGCACACACACATATATATATATATATAAATACACCGCAATACACACACTCATTACACCCAATTAATGACATGCAACCACGCCCACCTGTAACCGATTGGCTCCGGGTTGTGTCCCAGGCGGAGGCGGTACCAGACGAGGGAGAGTCCACTGTTGTGGGTGGAGTTATAGTTGTAGAGCGTCGGGTGGGAGAACAACGGACAGAACAGCCTATCAGCTTCTCCGTTTAGAACACGCACCACATACGGGCTCCGCCCACGGTCATGACACGGAACCTCTGATTGGAGGAGAGAGGAGAGTATTAAAGGATCTGTACATTAGTGTTTGTCTCACCCTGAGCCCTACCTGCTCCCCCTAGCCAAGTGTGGAGGTGTCCCTGAGCAAGGCACCTAACCCTACCTGCTCCGCCTAGCTATGTGTGGAGGTGTCCCTGAGCAAGACAATACCTAACCCTACCTGCTCCCCCTTGCCAAGTGTGAAGGTCTCCCTGAGCAAGACACCACCTAACCCTACCTGCTCCCCCTAGCTCAATGTGGAGGTGTCTCTGAGCAAGACACCACCCTACCTGCTCCCCCTTGCCAAGTGTGGAGGTATCCCTGAGCAAGACACCTAACCCTACCTGCTCCCCTTAGCCAAGTGTGGAGGTGTCCCTGAGCAAGACACCTAACCCTAACTGCTTGCATGTTTGACACCACTGTCGGTTTATGAATGGATGAATGTGAGGCAACTGAAAATTTTAGATAAAAGCGCTTTATTATATGATGTGAAACATTGATCTGAGATCTGGTCCAGGTTCCAGTTTGAATTAAATTTTTCCTCTATAGTGTCCAGCACCTCTGTGGACGAGTTGTGCCATTTGGTGGGCGTGCCCGAGATATTACCCAATCAGCAGCTGCTTAAAAAGAAATGGCACAGAATGGATCCAACTAATATTTTGTAGCATGAAGCATGTATTTATTCATTAGGCTCCGAAAAGACTTTAAAGAACACAAAGAGCCACCTTCTTAAGGCTTGTGTGACAGCAGGAGGTTCAACGCACTCTGCTCCCCTGGCAACGAAGGCTCTGCTACGTTTTGTCTGCACTGAACCCACCCACGGTCATGTGGTTCACGTGGTGATGTCACTTCCTTCCTGTTTGCTGTGGAACATTGATCTCAGATATGATCTGTTAATGTGGTTCACGTGATGTCACTTCCAATTCATCAGTCAACACCAACATCATCAATCATCTCACCCTACCTCAACACTTCCATCCACCTCTAACCTAATACCTAAAAACAAACCATTTCTAACATGTGTTGTTGGCGACTGAACCCCCTAGTAACCACCATTCACAGCCCAGCTGTCATATTTGTCTCCTACCTGATTGGTCAGTAGATGGAGTGACAGCAGGAGTGACAGCAGGAGAGCCTTCGCCTACCATGGCCGAGAGACATAAGAAGAAAGTGATGAACACCGCCCTGGAGAGAGAGCGAGAGATTAGTCTTTTGGATGACCTCCCCACAGAGGACCTAGAAACACCTGGAGATTAACTTTCTTCCACTTCCTACCTGACAGATCACACCTATAAGGTCACATGGGATGGCTCCCTGTCCAGACCCTGCACACTTGACACTGGAGTCCATCAAGGCTCAGTACCAGGACCCCTTCTGTTCTCCTGATACACTAGATCTCTAGGCTCTGTAATTTCATCCCACGGCTCCTCTTATCACCGCTACGCAGATGACACCCAACTGTTCTCTCTAAATACCTGGCTGACATCAGAAAATGGACGACTGCCAGCCACCTGAAGCTTAACAGACACAAGACTGAGCTTCTCTTCATGCCGGGGAAATTCTGCCCTCAGAAGGACCTACATGTCACCATTGAGGACCTGACTGATTTATCCGAGCTATTTTGCAGTAAACCTTGTGGCTATGAGCACTTGAACATTGTTCTATTCCAATCTTAAGGTACATTGCTGTCTCACACATTGCGCATGTATTATTATTGTAAGTTGCTTTGGATACAAGCTTCTGCTAAATGTAAATGTTGAAGCCAGCACAACTAGTGCTATAGACGCCCTGACACATGGGCACTCATGTGAACAGGAGACTGCGGGTGTGAGTTTGCTTGTGGACGAACGGCAACATCCATAGAAGAAGCGATACAAACAAAAAGCACTAAAATAATAATACATCACCTCATGGCATACAATGTAAATATCAACTGCATTCGGGGTGCCCACCATCATGTTGCCATGACTTCAAGTCAAGTCTATTTGTTTCATAAATAGACAAATAGACATTTCATACACAAACGTAATTCAAAGCGCTTCACATAAAAGTTGGGGAGAGGGGAAAAAACGAACATGGCATAGAGATAGCAGCATAAAATAGGAGGCAGCTAAATAGATAAAATAGACAATAGAAAATAATTACAAATAAAAATAAAAGCATAAAAAAAGAACATATCAATGATTTGTTGACTTATTGTTACTTATAGTGACTTCACAATGTGTTCCAGCCTTGGACCACCATGAGCTGATGGTACTATATATACCAT
Source organism: Malacocephalus occidentalis (assembly GCA_900312585.1). NCBI lineage: Eukaryota > Metazoa > Chordata > Actinopteri > Gadiformes > Macrouridae > Malacocephalus > Malacocephalus occidentalis. Next base: position 9,782 of record OMOU01045095.1, read on the forward strand.
GTATACTGTATATATAGTAGCATGTATACTGTATATATAGCATGTATACTGTATATACAGCATGCATACATATATACACTATGTATACTGCATGTACGTGGATACATACAGTATATATCCTATGTATACTGTATGTACGTGGATACATACATATATTATGTATACTGTGTATACTCGGACCGGAACCACCGGTCCTACTCACATGACGGCCCCGGGGATACATATATACACTATGTATACATGTATATACGATGTATACTGTATATCCTATGTATACTGTCTATATGTGGATACATGTATATACTATGTATCCTGTGTATACTCGGACCGGAATCACCGAGCCCACTCACATGACGGCCCCGGGGAGGAGGCTCCGCTCCGCTCCTGAGGACCCGGGATGTTAGGACCAACTTCCGGGACTCGGGACACACGTGGTCTCGGCGGCCCGCTTCTTCCGGACGGTTCTCCTCTCGGTCCGTGTTGACTGGTTCGCAGGAAGCGGAAGTTTCGCGTTAAACAAGAGCAGTCGAGAGGAGAGTTTATATCCACCGGAAATTAGCATATAGTATTCCGGTCGAGGCTCCGCCCCCCGGTCCCCGGTAGGCGAGGCGAGTTCACAACCACGTGTACCTGCGTGTGTGCGCGCGCATGCTCCTGATACGCTAGTGGATGACGTCAGAACGCTCTTCAAGTGAACGTGATATTGATCTTTATTCTAACTTCTGAGCGCTTCACCAACATCTAAGATCATAGAATATGATGAAGAACGCTCAGTACTGTTAATAAGACACTAAACCTATACACTATACACTATATACTATACACGATACACTAAACCTAACACTATACACTATATATACATGTGTATGATGTGAATTATGGTCACAATACATACATCATTTATTTGCCTGGACGATCGGCCACAGTGGGGCCCAAAATGCCTGGCTGCGCCCCTGTATATATATCTATATATAGAGAGATATATAAATAATGTATATATATAGAATATAATACTATGAGAGACATATCTATAGACCTCATATATTAGATATAATGGTGTTTATAGAGAGAGTAATGGACGCTGGTTGGTTTAATTTCTAGTTTATTTTCTGTGTCTTCCTGCTGCAGTTATGAAATGGTTTCTCAGAAGCAACAACACCACACAGGGTCGCCT
>OMOU01045097.1:0-10574 GCA_900312585.1 Malacocephalus occidentalis
GATAATATTTTCAACAACACAAAACAGAGGACAAAAATAAATACATATATGCGTGTGTTATTTGGTCAAATAACAAACAAATCGATGGTCCAAATACGTGGAAAGATTTACCGAACTTATCCTCATATATAATAACATGCTGGTCAGGTGGTCTTCAGGTTCAACAAAATGTTTTATTCTGGCGGCATTATTTTTGCACTTGTTCATAACCAATATTAGAACAACAACAAAATCGACTGAACATTGCGGAACCACTTCTTTTGCATAGCCTATCTATCTGGTCTGGGTCTAGTGCGTTTCAGTCAGATCCAGTCCGTCTAGATCAGGGGTCCAAATCAGTGTGACTTAATGACAATAACAACAACGTAAGGGTCAATATTTGTCATTTAGTTAAATAGTAGTTAAGTACTCATTCACAAAAAGTAGAACTATTACAATCATCCTCAGTTCCCCTGTTTCGTCGTTGTGTTCAATGTGTCTACATTTTTATAGTAGGGCCTAATTTCTAATATGTAAATATACTGTATATAAAGGAACTGGCTTATCAGGTAGCAATACCCGGTAAGCACATATATGCCGAGCAATACTAGGCATAAATATATATGTGTAGGCCTTAAGGCTTTTAAGATCATATGAGCTGTTAAGGTCAGGTGCTCTATTCTTGGCTATAGCTGGCTATGGTTTCATTTTGTGATCAAAAACACTCACTCAAACACACACTAATACTCGCTCACTCTCTCACTCATACACTCATATTCACATTGTCAAATAAAATGTGATATATTGCTGTTTGTGTACAGTATGTTGTTAAATGTAAACATGCAGTACGGTGAAAATGATATTCAAACATACATGGTGGTATGTACTTGGGTAAACTATGTTGTGTTGTTGTCATAGAACAGCAGTACCTGGCTGGGCTTAGGTCACAGAACAACTGCCACCATCTGGAAACCACACACAGCAACACAACAACAAGACAGCACCGGGTTTAGCCGTTAGCTAGTGCCCAGCTGTGAGCACAGCGTTAGCATTTAGCTAGTACCCAGCTGTGAGCACAGCGTTAGCCTTTAGCTAATACCCAGCTGTGAGCACAGAGTTAGCCTTTAGTTAATATCCAGCTGTGGAGAACCATGAAAGCTAAGTTTGGTTGGAGTGAGCCAGTAATTTGTGTGTGTTCTCACTTCAAGGGACAATGTCACTCTACAGTATGCACATTTTAAGACTGCACTTAAGTAAAACCCTGCATATTTAAATATATAATGTGTGTGTATGTGTAAAACTTAAGACTGTGGCTCATATATGGGCCAGAACTCCGGCCCATATATGATAATACCTTCCTGTGATGATGTGAAGTGAATGTATGTGTCTCTCTAGTTACCTGATAATAACTAATCTAACTAATATTGAGTGACTGAGAATATTGAGAGCGATTGAATTCTCCACATGAAAAGTAATGTCTTTTTTGTAAGACTGTAAGAATGTAAGAAAATGTAAAGCATCAACCACCACAGTAACCACTAGTGCAAAACATGGGCAGGATGACTCAATTGCAATTGGCAGATTCTAAATACAAAAATAGTACATGGGTTATTAACCAGGAGGTCAGGCAGACAACGTCAGGGAAACCCAGGACTGGGTTTCATTTGTATTCCCGGTTCCCCTCGTCCCCTCCTCAGTCTCCTCAGGTATTTGGACACCGGTACAGCAGAGGGAATGTGGATGGGGGGGATTCACATATCATGGTCAAGTTACAGATATACTGCTTTACAAATGATTATAAATACCTGCACTCGTTTCAATCAGACGAAGGCGTCTTCTGCACATAAATGCAAAACGTTGGCATTGGGTCATTAGCCGCATCGGTGTCTGTTTTAGAAAATTGTTGAGTATCTATTTGAATACTTGCCTTGCACAATGTATTCATCCTCTTTGGTGGTATGCAGTTTTACTCACTTACTATTTTGCACCAAATGCAAAACTGCAATGCGTTGGGTGGGTGATAAACGGTAAGATAAGGCAATTTGTTGCACAGCCAGCAGTTGTTACAATCATAAACAGTCAACACACAAACAAGCAAACGATTTACACAGGAGACATCATTCGCTTGACGCTATCCAGAGACTCATTTACCGTATTTTCCACGACAACAAGGGTGGCACCGTTGCCTTCGTTTTATCATCCTACTTCCAGTGAGAGGGACGCTAGTTAGCCATAGACGAGAGGCAATCATGTTGTCTCGTATTATTTGTTCATAAGTCATAAGTCTTATGAATACGCTCATAAGACTTATGACTTATGAACACTCATAAGTCTTTACGCTCATAAGTCTTTACAATATGACCAGACATTGCCGGTTTCAAAATAGAGTAAAACATAAAAACTGAAATGTAATAAAATGGGGGATGCGGCCGTTTCAAATTGTCATGTGACTAAAATTGTCATTGTGACAACCACAAGTGGGAGTGTCCACCTAGGTGTATGCTGACTAGATCAGTTTACCAGTTGCCACAGTCCACTGGGTAGGCTGGCTGTCTGATCTAGTCGGACTAAACTTGTGACAGCTCGTAATGGCTAATCACGCTCACACCTGGTGCTATAATAAAATAGGGCCCCTTTTAAAAGGATGACGGAGGTGACCACCCAAAGAGAAACGAATGCAAGCTGCATGGAGCTTGAGCAAGAGAACAGCGCTGACCTGCTGGGTACACGTCACAATGTTTGTGAGGAACATGGTGGCCACTTTCACTGCCGAGCCCCCCCAGACAGGCATGTCAGCCAGCATGCAGCCTCTTGTTCAGGCATGACCTGAGCGCAGTCATCCATGAAACCAGCTAGCATGAGAGCTGCATTCATGGAATAGCTTTCACTGACTTTAGTTCCTTCGTACAGCATCACTGAGTTTCTTGTAACCCTCTATCCTCTGTTCTGTTTTCGTGTGCGAAACTTGGCCGTCACTTGCACGAGTGGCTTCTCTGATTAAATTCGCTGAAGCATACAAGTCTATTTAGAAAACTGTTTTGCATTTTTGTGTGCTGTACTGCAACGACCCCTCTCCAGATATAGACCCTTCTCACACATCGTCAGTATCGTAGCAGGGGGGGGTCGTAACTTCCTGTTCATGTCATTTTAACATTCGGTTCGGTTTTATTTATGTCTGACTGTCTCAGCACCAGCGTGGTATCGATGTATATTTACTGGACTAGTTGTGTCTCTGCCGGTGCACTGCCAGACCGAAATCAAACAGACCCATCGTTAATGTGATGAGCTACATCTGTGTTCTTCCTGCTGGGGAAAGGCTCTATAGTAGCAGCTCCTTGTTACTCTCTTGCTGCCCTTTCCCTGGAAAGGGAACATTAACAATTAACAATGAACACCAATCTTCATTGTGTGGTCCTCTGGCAGGTAAATATGTATGCCTAATGTCATTTCATGAATGTTTGCGGCACGGTCTCCTGCATGCCACACTCCACCAAAGGGGTTTCACTGTGGGGCTCCTCTGATAACCAGAACGCAGGTAGATGGTGTTAAAACCCATTTTATTGTCGAGTTGGTAATGTTATGCAGGCCAAGCAGGTGGTGCATTCTTTGAACTGATGTGGATGAAGACTCAATTTTGTGTGGTTCTTTAACTTCAAATAGACGGTACAGGTATGTGTAGCCTAGTCTCAGCCACATACGTGGCTTTAGTTTCGGGGCTCCTCCAGGGTCACAGGCAGGTTGTGGTGTTGAAGTATGGTTTATTGTAAAGTTGTAGGTGAAATGATATGGAGCAGATGGTACTAGTGCTCTCCCCCCCCCAGTGTGTGTGCTGGTGGCTGACTTAACCTGTGGCGCACTGATTGGCCAATGCACCCCAGGCTTGCAGCGCCCCCCCCTCCCTCAGACACTAACTGGGCCAGGTGAGGCCAATTAAGCCAGCCACCAACGACACACACCACACATTCCCACATTCCAGATAGAATGCGTATCTACTGTATGGCACTGTGTACATGTGGTCGGCTTAGAACTTTAAACTATTTAATAGTGAGTTTTCAGTTCATGAAAGTGAATTGTTACATTCTTGTCCAGCGTTCGATTGTGCAAAAAGACACGCCGTCCCCTCGTCACTTCTGTTTGAAAAAGACCAATGGCAATATTAGAAAAAAAATGTGCTTTTGTTGTTACCATGGTTATGCTTTTGGTCAGCTAGCATTACCCGAGCAAGCATCAATCCGTCGGTGTTGTGAATGTTGGTGTCGCTTCGGAACCAGTTATCCGGGCCGAAAGCCTGTTTTGCGATGAGGCATTGGCTCTGAATCGGCCCTCAAAATGTCTTGGTAGAAAAGAACCTATTTGGAGCCATAGTTTGATCCTATTGGTTGTAACTCTCTGTCTACAGATAGACAAAGCCTATTGGTTGTAACTCTATGTCACTACAGATAGATTGAGCCTATTGGTTGTCATTTTCCGTGGAGACAGTGTCTGTGGAGACAGATCGGATCAGTCTATCTGTAGACAGAGGTACAACCAATCGGATCAATATATCTGTAGAGACAGTTGGAACAAATGTGATCTGACCGACACATGGATAGATAGATGGAGAGATAGAGTACTTTATTCATCCTGTGGGAAAATTAAGGCATAGCTCACATCAAAATACCCAATCGCAATATTAATATTACAAAGTAAGGGACAATAGAATAAAATAAACACAAAATGTGCAAAATGTTAAGTCAGCTGACTTAAAAAGTCCACCCAAAGAAAACCTTATCGTGTTGAATGTGCAACTCGACAGACAGTGATATGTGGTGTAGAGTTGGAGCCAATATAATCAGGCTGGATTCCACTCTGCGCTTCTGTCAATTGTATCAGTTTGCCCGTCTGGACGATTGGTAATATAGCACAGGCTGGACGCTAGGGTGGGGGGAGAGGGGATAAGAGTGTGTGTGTGTGTGTGTGTGTGTGGGGGGTGGGTGCTAGTGGATACAGGGCTAAGCGGTCTGCTGTAAGCTCTGTCTGTCTGTGTCTCTGTCGTCGCTATCCCTTAGCGATTAGCAGCCTCGACAGTGCAAGGAGTTGTACCGTACGAGCCCTGGTGGTTACATAAGTGCTGCTGCTGCCCCACTATACACACATGCACGCAACCAGGCATACCCACATTCAAACACACACACACACACACACGCATGTATACAGGCAGGCATGGCAGCAGGCAGGCACACACACATGCACACAAGCCCTTAAGCCTCACGCTGGTCTGTAGTGGCACACACAAGGTAGTCTCTCTCTCTCTCTCTCTCTCTCTTTCTATGTCTTGCTCTCCTATGGCCCCTCATACATAAAGGACCTGTTTTTTATTGTTTTTATTGTGTTGTGGAAATATTGTATTCTGTGATAATTGTTAACATTACCTAACAACAACTTAGACAGTTAGTTTAGTTGATGACATAAAATACCCCGTTAAAGCTTGTGCATAGACTCTTGTCCAAAAGGATATTCATATACGTCTCATATAAGTCAACTCTTGGAAAGACGAAGGATTATAGGGGCGTCCTCTTCATTCAGCTGCACTGTCAGCATCATGTGAGTGGCCCGGCTTGACCACATGACTGTACGGCAATCGGTCACCTGCTTGCCTACGTGGCCAGGAGAAAACAAAACAAAATAGACTCCTCCCATTAAATCGGCTTGAAATGACGAGAGATTCCAATGGATTTCGTGTAGCGTCATTTTCTGATGTTTAATACGCACCTTGATAACCCTTAGTAACATAATTAAAATTATGGATTTTTGTATCACTTTAAAGGAAACAAGATGATGAAACCAGTTTTAAGCTGTGGCAGCAGTATTTTCCACCATTAATAAACGTTTCTCAGTGTTGTCACAGATGAAGTTGCTTGTCAAATGGAAATGATGTCCATTAATTGTATTCTAATACAATTCATGTAATATATAATATATCTTATATTGATCATATATTTTTCTCCAACCTCCAGCACTATTTCCTGGTGATGTTTGGACATGATGGACAGAAGCCCCTGGAGCTGCGGGCGGAGGAGGAGGTGGAGTGTACAGAGTGGATGGAGTGTATCCAGCAGGCCAGGTGAGGCGCACACCTCCCATCGACTTCTGGTTCACCTGAGAATCAATGGGTGTTTCACATGTCAGCGTTTCACCTTTTAGGACAGCGTTTCTTAAACTGTGGGTCGCGATACAAATTGGGTCGCAATCCAGTACAAATTGGTACAGAAGACTCTGAGCAGGACAGAATCATTTTTTTTTTATGAAAGGGTCAGCGATTCCAGTTGGGTCCTGTGGACACGCTGAGATTTGGGTCGCAAACTCCTGATTTAGGAGATGCTTTTATTATCGAACCAGAGGTTCTACAAAAGAGCTTGAGAGTTTTCATTAGCAGTAGTAGTGGATCACAACAAATATATGCTGACATATGTTCTGAATTCTATTATGCCAAAACAAATTAGTTTAATTAGGTTAGTTTCAATGTACCCTTGTGTTCCTGCTGCTGTAATGTAATTTGTAATGTAATTTCTCCTTTAAGACCCAAGGATGATGCAATGCTATTTAATGTAGTGTGTGTCTGTGTGTGTGCGTGTGTGTGTGCGTGCGTACATGCGTGTGTATGAGGGGTCGCTCACATACGCTCACATACACAACCGAAATGCTCTCATAAATGTGCATCATTTTTCAGTAGTTTGGGTGAGAGTGTTTTAGTTTTAGTTAGAGTGTGTGTGAAAGCTTTTCACATGTATGTTTGTGAGGTTTTCAGTGCGTGCTATTTCGGAATAATGTCCCTGACGGCCGCTCATGTGTGTGCGTGTGTGCGTGCGCGTGTGCACGTATGTTCATATGCTGAGTTCACATTTAGGTCACATTCTGGTGCTACACTTATTACATCAGAGTTAAGCCTAGCATTCAGTCTGACCTCTATTCACACACACGCACACACAACCTTATCTCTCCATCTCTCTATTCTCTCTTTTCTTTCTTTCTTTCTTGCTCGTAGTCTCTCCACTATATACCGATCCTTACCTTCAATTGTATGGGTTAGGGTTAGAGTGGAAAGTATATCATTACACAAATAGATATAATTAACACATAATACGACTCATTAATCAACATGGAATACCACCTTGTCGTCTCCTCACCTCCCTTCTACCTCATCCTGCCTGGGGGGGCTGCAGCTACTCAGACGTGATGGTGGAGCGGGAGGTGCTGATGCAGAAGTACCTCCACCTGGTGCAGATCATGGAGACGGAGAAGGTGGCGACCAATCAGCTGCGCACCCAGCTGGAGGACCAGGAGACGGAGATCGAGAGGCTGAAGTCAGAGGTATCGTATGCAGAAGCTACGCTCAGTTGTACTCACGTGGACGAATGCTGAGACATTAGTGTCAAAAATCTGGTTTTGGATTCATATCTCAAGTCTTTGGCTTCATATATAAGACGAGGCTTTTTGGCTTTCGTTCCCTTTGGATTTGTTTTCCACCAATCGTGTTGCTGGAGGCGGGGATCTGTACGAGCACTCTTAACTGTAAAAATCAACACTGTGGCCACTGTAGAAATACACATGCATAAACAACCCCACCTGAAAGCACCATCTATCTACTCGTGGAAATGAGTTTCCGTCAGTACAATATCTCCAAAACAAGGCATAACTCCGCCCCTTTCAGTTTTTGGTTTCCTGCCAAAGCTCTGTGCCGTGTCCCCCCAGAAGTTCTGCTCGCTGGAACTCCTGATCCTAGATTATACTCACACAGACCATAATCACACACTCTATAATCGCACTCACATGTACTGTACTCTCACATACACTATACTCACATATACTGCAGCCTGTATATACTAGTACCATTAATTACCTATACTCACACCAACTATAGGTTGTACTGAGGTAATGTTTGTGTTTTAGGTTTTAGGATTGAACAAAGCCAAAGAGATGTTGCGACCGTACCACAATAACCAAGAGGAGGACGACCCGGATATCAAGAAGATCAAAAAGGTACCTTACTGCGAATAGATTACACACACAGACAGGTAAGTAGACAGACAGGTGGGAAGGTAAGCAGAAAGATTTCCAGACAGACAAACATAAAGACAGGTCGGTAGACAGAGAGACAGGTAGGAATACAGACAGACAACAAGGTAAGTAGACAGGCACACTTCAAGATAGACAGACAGACAGCTAAGCAGGCAGACAAACAGACAGCTCAGTAGACAGACAGACAGACTTCCAGACAGACAGACATATGGCCAGACAGACTGACCGCTAGGTGCAGACAGACCTCCGCACAGACCTCCGCACGGACCTCCACACAGACCTCCACACAGACCTCCACACAGACCTCCGACAGACCTCCACGCAGGCCGCGTCACGTGACGTGCCGTGTGTCTCCTCCTCCTCCTCCAGGTGCAGAGCTTCATGCGGGGCTGGCTGTGCCGCAGGAAGTGGAAGCTGATCGTGCAGGACTACATCAGCTCGCCGCACGCCGAGAGCATGCGCAAGAGGAACCACATCGTCTTCAACATGGTGGAGGCGGAGACGGAGTACGTGCACCAGCTGTCCATCCTGGTCAACTGCTTCCTGAGACCCCTGAGGATGGCAGCCAGCTCCAAAAAGCCCCCCATCAGCCACGATGACGTCAGCAGCATCTTCCTCAACAGGTAGGTACTAGGACAGGTACAGCAGGTCCTACTATGTGTATATATAGAGGTAGGTACTCCAACTTGTATATTTGTGGTAAGAATAGCTCATAGAGGCAGATACATGCATGTGTGTGTGTCATTTGAATATGCATACAAAAACTCCAATACTAAACTCCATACTCCAATAATTGGTTGTTGTGTGTTTTCCTTCTGCTAGTGAGACCATCATGTTCCTCCATGAGATCTTCCACCAAGGCCTCAAGGCACGGATCGCCAACTGGCCCACGCTTGTACTGGGTGAGCTCAGCCTATCATACGGCCAGGTTTTGACTGACGACAATGTGCGGGGAAAAGTACAAATTGTGTCAATTGTGTCAATTGACACAATGTACACCTTAAAGGGTCTAAATCATGTATAAATCACTCTAAATGCCGATATATGAACACGATGTCATTGAACTTGGGGACTCTCTGTGTTGCGTAGAACAGCCTGTCAGCAGTTTTCTATTATATTAGAATATTAGTTTATGATTGGTATTGCCTCATCCCCCGGGGCTCGCACTCCAGTGCTCTGAAAGCATTGAACTCCAGCAGGCTGCAGTTCACTTAACGGCCAAAGGGGCCAGTATTGAGAAGGAATTGCTGCTTCTTACACATAGAACCTTGAATCGTACTCGTAACATGGCGATATTCTTGTGTGTGTGTGTGTGTGTGTGTGTGTGTGCGTGTGTGCATGCCGTGTTTCCCTATGTGCTCAGCGGACCTGTTTGACATCCTGCTGCCCATGCTGAACATCTACCAGGAGTTTGTGCGGAACCACCAGTACAGCCTGCAGGTGCTGGCCAACTGCAAGCAGAACCGGGACTTTGACAAGCTGCTCAAGCAGTACGAGGCCAACGGGGCGTGCGAGGGCCGCATGCTGGAGACCTTCCTCACCTACCCCATGTTCCAGGTACGCGCTCGCCCGGAGCGTTCCCTCTCACCCCGGGCCTCGCTCCGGTTCTATTATGTTATTTGCATTTGGCTTTTTATTTGATGTTATTCCTTGTGGAGTGTGCGCGTGTGTGGCCGGCGGCCGCTTTAAGCAGCCTCACCTGGCCCGAGTCAGGCCCACCTGTGGCGCGTTAGCTCATCACTGCAGCCCGCGTTAAAACCACCAACACACGTGTGGCCAATCGTTTGTTTTTTTTGTGGAGAGTCATTTCAAATCATCTGCGTGCGATTTAACGATTCTCTTTCAAGGATTTGGAACCACTTATATTTAGCCTCATAGCTGCTTTAGTTCTTCATCAGTTATTTATAAAGCGACTTTATAAATAACCATATCAATCCTTTATAAAGTCAACCTTTGATAAAGTGTGACACAAATATCATCTATTATTCATGCGGTCGATTCAACTCAGGCCATCCTTCGTACCTTTCATGAGATGTTCAGCAGCGCATTGCATCGACACGCTCACGCGTGCGTTCCACTTCGATACGATTCGATGTGTTTATGACCTCAGATTCCGCGCTACATCATCACGCTGCACGAGCTGCTGGCCCACACGCCCCACGAGCACGTGGAGCGCAAGAGCCTGGAGTTCGCCAAGTCCAAGCTAGAGGAGCTTTCAAAGTAAGAGTGCACGTCCAAGTCCCAGCCATCCCCTTCACACCGTTTCTAATCCCGTCCTTTGTGTGTGGTGGAGATCAAGACGGCAAAATGATTCAGACAAAATTCAGTTCAAAAGTACAACAGAATACTTCCTCTCCCCCAGTTTCCGACCGTAATAGAATTATGAATATTATACAATCATAATGATATGCAAATCGATCATGTGTATACAGTGTACGCTGAAGTGCATTTAAGGATGAGGGTGTGGGTGGACAGTGGACCTACTGTATATAATGTGGACATTTATGTGGTCACCGGGGTCGTGGTCCCCCCCCCCT
>OMOU01045098.1:0-11113 GCA_900312585.1 Malacocephalus occidentalis
ACAGCAGAGGGGGTAGATAAGGGGGTGGTGGTGGTAAATATTGTGGAGGTGGTGGCTGTGGAGGTGGTGGTGGAGGTCGAAGGAGTGGAGGAGCTGGTGCTGGCAGCCTCAGAAGTGACAGCTGCAGGTGTCGCCTCAGCACTGGACGGGGTTATGGGCTGCACAGCAACTGCAGGCTTAATGCCTGAACCCAAACAATAAAACAACTGTTAGAACGGTACCCCGCGAGGCAGAGGAACTTAGACACATGGGCAGATAGAGATGGAAGATAGGATGTGAAACAGGGACATGGAAAGAAAACAATAAATAGAGAGCAGTGTGTTAAAGATAAATGTACAGGGCCAACATGTCCCAGGGAACCAACCCCTTAGATCCAACTTGGGCATGGAGCATTATTTCAACATCTAAGAAATTCTACACCCCCAGTAATGATGTACGCACTAAGAGACACATGCCAAGGGGGAAGGCGGAATTGAACTCGCTCCAACTAAGGCGGATGTACTGGCTTCAGTCCAGCATACTTTCTTTCAGACAAAATGTATTGACTTGCTTACTCAAATGCTTACTCAATTCAGACAATACATTTATGAACTCAGACTCCATTCAAAATTTAAAATCAGCAATCCAGTCTTACGTCAAAAATAAATGGTAAATGGATTGCATTTATCCAACACGCTTTTTAGTTGCCTCACATTCACCCATTTACACACCAAAGGCGGTGTCAGTCATGCACGGTAACAACCAATACACCAGGAGAAGTTAGGGTTAGGCGTCTCAGGGACACCTCAAGACTTAGCTAGGCAGAGACTGGGGATTGAACCACCAACCTTCTGGTTGTCAGACATCCGCACTTACCGCCCACAAAACAATTTAATATTAACATCAGTTACTATGCAACTATATAATGGAGCATTTTCCAATAACAATTGCATCGGTGAAGAAGACAGATGGATTCAACCATCAACCTCATATAGCCTAGTGCCTATGCTCAGTCCTTAATATCCTATGTCGTTCGAGCCAAAATATACCAAAATATCCTATGTATATAAAGGATTCACTTATAATTTAGTTTCACATTTTAATCCCAGTGTAAAATAGTTAAGTGGTGGCAGTATGCGGATGAGAGGGATTATGATAAGCGGGAGTGTCTTGGGATGTATTTGGAGCGTTCTTTACGTTCTTTAGTCTCAATATCTTTGAGACTATAGTTGGATATGTAAAAACAGTCATCACTTTTTCATATGTCAGCTGACTATTTCACCTTATCTTTGCAAGTCTTTAGATTACAGTGAAAGGGCAGACAACAACGTGCTGAAAAAACTTTCTTGAAGGAGTTTCTTGAAAAGTAGTTCCTGGGACTATAAGTTATGTGTACTTAAAGTGGAAACAGGGCTATATAGTGACTCAGACAGACCGATATTGACAGAGATAGAGACAGACATATAGTGAAGATGTAGTCGGATAGTGACCGAGATAGTGAACAGGAGCAGCACTCACAGTCCTCTGTATGCACACACCGGCGTGTGACCTCGTCCAGAACCATGTGTGAGGGACACACAGGAAGACAGCCCTCCACTCTGCAGAGAATAATGCATATCACTGCTTCATCCTCCATCACAAGACAGTGTCTCAATGTCTAAAGAGTATTTCATTTAAATAGAACATACCTATAAAGTCTCTTAATAAGTATGTCAATTTAAATGATATATTCAAATGTTATTGTCTTGCAAACCCAGGTTTTGCTCTGTGTAACTACACTGACATGGCTCTACTAGATAAATAATGGTTCTTCACAATATATTGTGGTGTGTGTGGTTGGTGGTGGGTTTAAGCAGGCTGATAAATCTGGGGCTGGGTGAGGCTGCTGACCTGTGGTGCATTGGCTAAATCAATGTCCACACACGAGCAGAGGACACACATGAGCAGAGGACTAGCATGCTAGCATTTACCACCTGCTCTGTTTACAATCAACTACAAACTCTGCAATAAAGTGGTTTATTTAAGACCTTCCTGTGTCCTGATATTGGAGGAGCCCAGTGTAATATATGCTCCATTGCTATACATATCAGCCATAACATCATATCATATTATGTGAGTGAAAAATCTGTCGATGTCTGTATACCTTGTATACACACTGAATATGGTGATTATTAGAGAAGCCAATGTACATCTGGATACAATAACAGCAACAGTAGCAAAATATTTCTTCGGTAGTAAATCATTTGTTGTGGAAAAAAACAGACTTCATCCACACTTGTTTTGTGAACACTACACATTGCTGCTGTGTGTGGGGGGTTTCGAGACCACCGGGACTTACTTTGGAATGGTGACACAGGCTGTGCCTGAGGGATCTGTGCAGGTTTTAAAGCAGGGGCTGACGCACGAGTCATACCGCCACTGGCACCGAGGACCCACTGGTGAGCTGTCTGCACCCAGACCTGACAAAAATACAGACAAACACTTTACTTTGTCACCTTTTGTAAAAAATATAAAATGTAAATGTTAAGAATGTTAAGAATGTCTCATGATTTTCTTTTAAGATTCTTTCAAAGTTCAAAGTTCAAAGTTCAAAGTTCTTTTTATTTGTCAAATAAAAAGAACTTTGAACTTTGAACTTTTAACATTATGTTTAACATTAAGTTTACATTTTGCTTTGCATTCCAGTGCTACTTTATAGTTACAGTTATAGTTGGTCCTTACAGTTATAACCAAGAGCTTACAGGTTGGCTAATTGGAAAAGCTAATAGTTTTTCTTCCTGCACCTGCTCAGTACTGTACTAGACACAAATAACATGAGCAATGTGCTGTAGACAACCAATACACAATTCATACATGTATTTAATCGTATGCAGTTGATCTAGTTGTATGCATCTGTACATTATATCTAAATTATTGTATTCAGCATTAAATTAAGGGAGACACACTTAACCAATCAGTTTCATTTTAATCTAACATTTCCAATTGCCATCAGCTTGTTCCTACTATGAGCAAGCGTCTACAGGCTGGCTATTTCTTATAGCACCTCCTCTCCAATGTCCTTCTGCCCAGAATATGTTTGGCATTCACTGCTGTCAGCATGAAATCCAATCTGCTATTGGCCAACCGCCCCTGAGGCCTGCTAGGAGTTTTCCATTAACTAAAACAAATGCTGCTCATATATTTAGCATCGGTAAGTGCCCTGGCTGCTTTCTGAGCAGACTACGTGAGTGCAGTGCTTGCTGCCACTGACCTTTGACCTGGGGGGCAAGAGGGGTACTGGTGACAGGGTTTACAGAATTTCATGTAATGGCCAAATGGTTGGAAATTTAAGTGGCACTTACTCCACAGCTGTCATATCTTCTTGGTGAATGCTCTCTGACACTTGGTGGTTTTTCGTAAATGCCCTTCTCTGGGGCAATACATACACACACACACAACTTAATGTATTGGCATGCTCATCTCCCTACTTGCGAACACACACTGGCACACATGACATTGCAGTGATTTCGGAAATCTCTGGCACAAAACCGCCGTTTGCTACTGACAGAAGCTCTCACTTGTCCCGTGCACTCCGGAGTGTGCCAGCAAACAGCTGCAGCAATTTCAGCATGACAGCACAATGGCACACATGTCTGCAGAGAGAAGGGGCCCAGTGACGAGCCCAGCCGGTTCTTTACATGGTGGAGTTGTCTACCAGGGACAAGCGGCTTCATGCGCTCAGCTGTCACATGGTACAGGCTGGAGCAGCAACAATTTAATGTGAACTAATATATGTGCCGTTTGTGAGGTTGGTGGCTGGTTTAAGCAGCCTCATCTGGACTGAGGCAGGCTCTGGGGTTGAGTGAGGTTACACACCTGTGGTGAATTGGTCAATATCAAGTCACACAGGATAAACCAGCCATCACCACACACACACACACACACACACACACACACACACACACACACACAAAGAACGAGAGAAAGAGAGAAAGAGAGAGAGAGAGAGAGAGAGAGAGAGAGAGCTCACATGTTAGCAGTTATCACCTGCTCTGCCGGCTAAATGTCCCAACTCTGCAATATACAGATTTTCTAAATATCTACCTGCATCCTCATAATCAGGGGATCCCCATCAAAGCCACTTAAGTGGTATGTGGGTTAACTGCTACACTGCAGCCACCTACCAGCTCCTTTCCCCGATGGCAGTGGCCGTTGCAGAAGTTCTGCTATACGGCATTGAAGTGGCTACTACTGGGTTCCAAATAACAATGAAAATAATCTGGAAGCCTTGTCTCGCACATTTTTTAAAAACATAAATGAACACACTTCCTCATTTTGAGTGCACTTCCTGGATCGCGTGCTGGGGGACAGTGAGGGTGTCACTGTTTCTCTGCTTGATGAAAGTGAGAACGAGGGCTCCATCCATTCTCCTCTGGAGTCCACAAGTATTATACTATTGGTCTAAGGCCATAACTTTGTTGACTATGTTCACCATTTCAATAATAAATATAATGCCTCATTGTAAAGATACTACTAATCTTGTCTAACTACAGAAGACATAATAGAGCTCCTGTTTTAGCATTGGTGACAGTAGTCATAATAAATGATTACACAGCATATCATGTGATTTTTTTTAGCCATTGACAGCTGACATTGACATTGAGTCAAAAGATTAAGATCCATCTCAAAGTCAGCTAATAAACTTAGATTTGGAAAGATTCAAGATGGGTGTGGTCTGAATCCCTTTCCCACCTAGCCGTTTTGTGTAATTTATACTTCCTCAAAGTCTAAAACGGTGTCGCTTATGGACACAGCTTCATTAACCTGTGTATGCTCATTGAACAGAGCCTGATTCTGAATGCACACCTTAATAATGTCAGCAAAAATAACTGATTTCTGTTTCCCATTACTTTGATGTCACTATATCAAGGACTATTCAGCTGTTCATTAATTTGAATGGCTTTTGCAATATCTTTGATCCAACTAATATCCTCCATTACCCTGGCTTTTTGCAACCATAGGCTGATCAATTGTTTTTGTGTGCATTTATTTTCCTATCAATGCCAGTTTCCACAATAAACACTTTACCTGTGAGTTTGAACAGAGCACCTCTGCGGAAGGAAGGCCAGTTTCTGTGCTTAAGGAGTTGAAGCCTCGGGGGACTGACATGAAGGAAGAAGCCCCTCTTGAAGAAGGACTCTATAGAGTCATAGCCAGGGACCGAGGTGTCCCGGTGGAGGACAAATGTGGCTCCATCCCAGAATGCATCACTCTCCTCCCATTTGGTCAGTCTCATGTTGCCCTCGGGACTGGCGTACAGGAAGTAGTTGGGTCTGTCCACTGCCTCGAACGATACTAGTGAAGAGTCTGATGGGGTGAAGGAACAGTATAAGAACATTGGTGCTTCAGAATCACAACTGAAGAGCAGTCAAAAATTCTGCGTTGTGTTGTGTGTATTCTCCTCTAATCTAAAAAATATTTTCTTGTGTGGAGGGTTTCAATTCTGCCACCACCCATGGAGTTGGAAGGGTAAAGATTTTATATTATCGGTTGATATTTCCGATTACACTGGCAACAACCAATGAGATTTAAGATCAATGCACTTGGCCATCTTGCAATTTTAATTCATTTAATTATTAACCCTATTGAGGACACGGTGATGGACTAACTAAGCATGCATAACAGGCAACCAGGCGCCTTTAGTTTCTGCCGAAGGCACTGGGACTCGGCACACTGAGAAATACTATTGATGTAGTCTCTCTGTACAAAAGCGCCTTATTGGAAAAAGCAGCATCTTCAAATACTTGGATGTCTTGAAAAGTGCTAGATAAATGGAATATATTCTTATATTCTTATATATTATATATTATAATTATATATAAATTATTATTTACTGACGTAAAAAACGTAAAAAATGTTTGTGACATGTATTCGTTACGTGCCTGATATAATAGCACATCTAGTCTATCAAACAGATTTTACGAGCTATTGCAGACCATGAGATGACTGAGAAGGACTTGGGGGAGGAATGTTTACTCTTCAACACCCACCTTCATCTTCAAAGTGGCTGAACTTTTGAAAGTACATACCACCACGAGCAGGGAATATTTCGGGGGTAAAATAATTCCAGGGAAGTTAATTTAGACACCTGGTTCCTCCAAAGGCATGGGTAATGTACCTGCAGTGGGAAGGCGGCTATGCAGTGAGTAAGAGGGTCAACCATGAGCCTATGAATAAATAATTGAAGATTGCACATTATTGCAGTGTTTTTACTCTGAAACACAACTCTTTCACAACTCTTTACAGTGTTTATTTATTTCACTACTTCACCTGTTGCACCGTGGGACTGAGAGGCATGTAATTTCATCTGTGCTGTATGTCAATATAGCACATTTGACAAATAAAAGAACTTGAACTTGAACTTGAACTTTCCAAACAGTGGCTATCTTGAGATAAAACACTGGAAAAGGATAACTCCTGTCTGGCTGGCATTCAGTCAACAGCTATTTTAATCAGAAATAACAGTTCAGTGGCCTGAAACGATTTGTTGCTTTAAATATAAAGAAGTTCTTCCTGGGGAAATGGACTGTGAATGATGCAATGAGAGTGAGAATAAGCCTTAATTATGGGTCCGCAGGCACGCTGGTGCACATACTATTACGCCTCTCTGGTAAAGGCCTATATATAACACGTTTTGTTAATTACTGTAAGTTAGACAGATTGACAAAGTCTGACATCACCAATTGCTACAAATATAACAACGTGTGTTGCAATCAAATACTTCGCATACAATGTTGTCTATGTTTTAACAACATAGATAATACTTTGTACCATGCGGGTGGGATTTGCTGAGCCCGGGTGTCATCATGAAGTGTGAGAGGACATCTAAGGTGCTGGGGCTCGATGCCTGGAGGTACACTCTCCCACTGGACCTACTGGCTGCCAGCACGGTCCCTCGTTCCTGGTAGGTTACCAGCCGGAAGGGACCCCTTCCTAAAACTATTATAAGGAAGCACAGTTATGTGTGTTTGCGATACATTTACATTTTACATTTAGGGCATTTGGCAGACACTTTTATCCAAAGCGACTCACAGAGAGTGTATTTGTTGAAAGAGACAGCAATATATCACTGTGGTATATTAATATACAGTAGAATGGAGCAGGTTTAAAGCATTAATAATTGCAAGGATACTAGAGCGAGTTTCATAATAGCTAAGGTGCCTGCATAATAGCTGGGATAAGAGCAGAAGTGCCATTCTGAGTGCAGTACCAACATCTAAGAACATACACTATGCTAAACAATGCAAGTACTATTAATAATGCCAAGAGGTACAAACACACAAGTTAGTGCTAGGATTAGGAAAGGGTGGGGGTTACGCAGAGTCCAGGTGAACACTGAACAGGTAGGTCTCTTGAGGAAGCTGGTGAGCAACTCAGCCGTCCTGACATCAGCCGGGAGCTCATTCCACAACTGCGGTTCCCACACGTTGTAGGGTTTTGGAGAGGAATGAAAGGAGGGATACCAGTCTGTAGCTCCAGTTGTTGGTGGTGTCAAGGGTGGGTTTCTTGAGGAGTGATTCTGGCAGTCTTAAAAACATTGATTGATTTGATCTTTGCAAGGTAGAATGCACATTTGACTGCTGACACAGTAGAGATGAAATGTAATGAAGAGATGGAGGTAGTGAGAGAGAATATCAGCAGAGTATGATTTCCTCCATTTTCTCTCAGATGCCCATAGCTCTGCTCTACAAGCCCAGAGCTTCGGACAACCACAGAGGGGGAGGAGAGGATTGTGCTGGTCTGGAGGTGAGTGGACAGAGCGTGTCCAAGGAGGAGAAGAGAGAGGATGTCAGAGTGGAGGAGGCTTCCTCTACAGACAGGAGGGAGAATAATTTGGGGGGTGGTAGTCAGGAGAGGACAGTTGTAGTAGGAGAGTTTTAAGCTTTCTGCAGGAAGTGATGATGTGGTGAGTAGTGGGGAGGGAGGTGGGAGATTTTAGGGGGAGGGAGAAAGCGACAAAATGGTGGTCAGACACAGGGAGGGGGTTAACAGAGAGTGACAAAGTGTTACCTGCTCTGTGGGTGGAGGGAGAATGGGGGAGTGTCAAAAAAGGTGATTGTAACTTTTCTGGCTGGATTGTGGCTGGAGTGGCTGTGTTTTCCAGGATGATCCAGGTATCTGCGAGAGCCATTAAGTGGAGAGACCGGAGGGCGGCGTAGGCCAGAATGGTCTCAGTTTTCTTGACCACTGATCAATACCAGAGTCCCCTTCTCACATCAAGGTCTGTGTAGGTTGAAATCGTTGGGTAGAGGATATTTGAGGGATGGCCGAGTGGAGGGCTTTCAGCGGCAACTGACTGTGATTGAGTCTGGGCACATAGCTAGGGTGGAAGAAAGGAAGGACAAAGCTGTAGCTATAGGACTACTCGGACGGACTCCCGCAGAAAGAATCCCTTGTCTTTGTTCGACCAGGTCTTATCTCCAGCAGAAAGACTCCCTTGTCTTTGTTCGACCGGGTCTTGACTCTAATAGAAAGACTCCCTTGTCTACTCGGACGGACTCCCACAAGAAAGAATCCCTTGTCTTTGTTCGACCAGGTCTTGACTCCCGCAGAAAGACTCCCCTGTCTTTGTTCAACCGCTAATGCTGGCTCTGTATTAATAGCTAAGTGTGCAAGGGAGGCTCATGAGGGTTAAGCTCCTCATGAGGGTTAAGTCAATTGACTACAGCTGAATGCCCAAAACTGGGTGATTGGAGCATTCAGCACAACAATAGGAGCCCGTTTAGACCACTATTACATTTACTATCACTATTACTTTGAAAAGTACTTTGGTAAGAAAGACACAAAGGTAAGAATAGACACTACAAGATTCGTTTTTAAGAAAGTAGGTTAGTTTGAGAATAACTACTACAACAATAACTACGACATGATTTGCTTTTAAGAAAGTGCCAACACTACCACAACAACAGCAAAAACCAACCCTGCAACCCTGCAGAGAAATATTTCTGCCAGCACTGCTGGAAGATGAACTTTAAGAAAATAGATCTACCAACATTACAATGCCTTAGCTTTAACAAAATAGCACTACCACCTCTTCAACAAGAATAGCTAACAAATACAGCACTGATTCTGTTTCTCCACTCACCAACAGCAGCCTTCTTGAGTCACTATGTAAAGTTTTGGTTGAAAATGGAAAGATAAAGGACATAGAAATACATACCCTTGTTGTAATATTCACAATCATATGCTGTGGGGAGGAAGAGAGTACACAATTATCACAGATACAAAACATCACCATTTCTATAGGTAATAATAATGATAATCATAATTTATTTTAGCTAAGATTGTTTATTAAGATGTTTATATAATTTAACCAGCTGTTACAAAAAAAAGCTAAAAAGGCTTGATAAAACAATATGGTTAACTTAGATTTATTTGACAATGTGGGTCAACTTTTGTACTTAACCCCCCCATCCACACAAACACACGCACACTCCCAGCTATCACCCGAACTCACGGCACAGAGCCGGGGTTCGCCAATCCACTGGCACTCCCTGGTGGCAGCAGCGCTGGGCGTAGGCCGCTATGCTGGTGCAGAAGCACTCGCAGTCGCCTCCGCGGGTGCAGCCACAAGTGTCCGCCAGGCAATTTTGGTAGAACCAGCTGACGTCAACCTGTGGGTGAGAAAAAGTAAAAAGAGTAGAGGATACAGTAGAAAATAGAAACAAACCAGATTTTGACATAACAGCGATTAATAAAAACTATTTGGTTGCAAAATTCTGTATTGTCACTTTTTCCCACTCCTTTTTTCTGATAACACCAGCCCGGTTAAAATAATATAGAAATCAGCCAACAGGCAACAAAGAGAGATGGGGAAGTTGAATTAAGATCAATCACAACCTGTTCATATATTGGTAATGTAAAGCGATTTATGCATGTAAAAATCATTTAATTGCCACAACTGCTTGTAGTTAATAGTTATACTCATACTCACCACCGGGTGGCAGGATTGGAAGACTTCACTGACCAGCACCGCGCACTTTCTCTTGGCAAATGGCTCCCTGAGAGGATTCAGGTTACAAGGATTTCTGATATCTGGACTGTTTACACACTGAGAACACACACACAAACACATGCACACGAACACACACACACACACACACACACACACACACACAGTCAAGACAAACTGGAGATTTCTATTGGAGACTGGAGATTTCTGTATTGGGAAATAAAAAATGTAAACTTAAGAAGCTAAAGAATTATAGTAACAGCAAGATTCCACTGACAAATTTAATATTTTGAGAGCGATCTGACAAATGGAATATTTTGAAAGCGAATCGGATGGAATGGATCTGCCTCAGTGCCTCAGCATTTCAAAAGCACCACGCAGCGTCACAGGCGGAGGGTCATGGGTTTGGTTGTCAACAGGACTGTAGGAATGCGACATCTACAAAGTTTGGAGATGCAGCCGGTAAGATGCTGAAGAAAATCATTTGACAGTTTCCCTTGTGAACACCACTGCTTGCACTAGCTTTATAACACAGAGGTCGGTACCTCATTTACACATGGCTTGTAGTTTGTTTGTCTATTTGTGAAAATCTATTGTCTATTAGTTGTAAATCTATAAGCAAATTTGTATTGACTGTTTGTTAATTGCATTTCAAGTAGATTTTGGTTTAGTTTTAGTCACAAACTGCACGGTGGCACAGTCGTAGTGCTGTCGCCTCACAGCTAGAAGGTCCTGGGATCGATTCCCGCCTGGGACATGGTTGGTTCACCCAATGTCTTCAGTGCTGGGATTTCGTGAACGGCCCTTTCTGTTTGGAGTTTCCATGTTCTCCCCGTGCTCCCTGGGGTTCCTCCATATATATACATTGTATATATAACCCCTCTAAAAACATGGAAGAAGACCGTCGCCTGACCAGCGGCGGTTGGATCGAGGTGGTCCCCGGGCGCTGCACTAGCTGCCCACCGCTCCTGGCCTGACCGCGGAGGAAGATGGCCATGGATGGGTTAAAAGCGGAGGGCCAATTTCACGGCGACACCTATAGGTGGGTTAGGAGGGCCGCTGTGCACGGGTGTACAGGCATGGTGTTAACCGCGACAATAAAAGACGGGGGGTTGTCCGTCCGGTAATTATTGTTATTATTAT
>OMOU01045101.1:0-10107 GCA_900312585.1 Malacocephalus occidentalis
GTCATCGTGGCCAACAAGATGGACCTGCCCGAGGCCCGGGGGAACCTAGAGGCCCTGCGGAGCCGGGTCGGCCACGCCCACCGCGTGATCCCCGTGTCAGCGCTGAGCGGCCACAACACGGAGGAGCTGGTCCTGCACCTCCGCGAGCTGTACGACGGCTACAAGCAAGGAGGCCACTAGGTGGCAGCAGAACGCTCCACGTTTCACTCGTTCTGTATTTTAGAGCACGTTACCATTCATGTATATATATAAATCGTGTATAATATAAATTATTGAATAAATATTTTGGAATACATTTGTGAAAGACTTTCTTTTTGGCTTGTGGACGTGTTTATTGAATGTCCAATGAAGATGGGTTTGGGAAAACCGGAGGACGACTGTAGAGGAGAATGATAATTGCTTAACTACAATGTCATTTGTGACAATTTGTAGTAAGAACATGAAAGGAAAAAAATGAACAGCCACAAGGCACATGGCATGTAATTAGATTGTTCAATGTTATTAGATTGCTCAGTGATAAAGCTAGCCTGATTCTTGCGGCGCTTAGATCTTAAAAGCTGATGTGGTATTTAAGAAAGCCAAGTATTTATTTGCCCTGGTGTATGGTGTAATTATGTTGTAACTTCGTCATACGTGTGAAGGTGTATTTACTACCTATTATTCTTTGCCATTATGATTTTTCACTGACACATTTTAACCGCTAGGTGGCAGCAAGTGTACGAATCTGACCCAGAACCCGTCTCCCCGAGAAAGTTGACCTTGCTTACATTTGCATGGGAATCATAATAATTGACTGCTGTAGCATGTTACTGTCATTAACCCTGACCTTATCTTCACTGTTGAATGAAGATATCTTCATTGTTGAATGAAGATAAGTTGAATTGTTGAATGAAGATACATTGAATTGTTTTCAAATGAATGTTAAGAGGAGTACTGCAGGAGTGAATGGGGAGCAAGCGTTCCAGTGTACTTGTTAAATGTGGCAATACGGAAATCTTGAATCTTGAACAACCAGTGAACACCAGTGAACTGCAGGAGGTAAGGGCGATCCCTCATTTTGAGATCAGATACAATGAGCAACGACTCAAATGCCTTACCCCTCCATGGCCCGTCGACTGTTCTGCTTCAACGGTGATGGATGGATGGATGACATCACGTGTTTGTATAGCATGGATTTTGTTGCAGATGTTTGGTAAGAGATTACAGTGCTGTACTCAGAAAGGAGTTGACCTGAGTTCAACCAAATACAGCAACATAACAAAAGAGTCACGCTTCATGACTATACATTCACTCCGGGCGGTGGGTCATTTAAGGCGAGAGACAGGCTCACACACGTTAGCTGTTGTGACATGAGTCGGGCCTCTGATTGGGTCAGAGTGAAGCTAAATTGGTCTTGGCATGTTCAAAAGGATAATTAAAGTTAGATCACACTTTCAAGTCAAGCTTTGTGCCCAAAGCACACCAAAGGGCAGGCCACGCTCCCAAGACACACTTGTGTTATTATCCATGCCACTCACTGTCACATACACATACCACAGGATATGCAGTGAAATGAAAAGTGGCAATGCTCAACGGAATGTACAAAAAGTACTAGAGATAACTTTGGATTGGAGGGATCCGAACCAGGATATTTATATTTACAGTGAAAAACAAACAAGCAAGAATGAGAAATATAGAAACAAAAATACACAAAAGTCACCATGAAAAATGTACAAAAAATATGAAAAAAATAAAATGAGAAATATAGAGTAAGATGAGTACAGACCATGTGTTTCTGCATGTGTCAAGCATGTGTCATGTGTCATATACTGCAAAATATGTCATATACTGTAAGTCGGCCATGACCCCAGTCAGGCCGATTCATACACTGGGGCTGCTGGGTGGGGCATGTTGTAATCTAGGTGGTAGTCAAGGTGGTAGTCAAGGCACACAGGATAAACATGCCACCATCTCCATGCGTGCTTTCATGTGGCTCACAGACATGCTAGCCTCGAACGTCTGCTCTGCTTTGCTTGCAAACTCTTGCCAACGCTGCAACAAACCGGTCTGGTTACAAGACGAGCATCCTGTTTTGTCAGAGGAGCCCAGTGAAGCCACCTCGCCGGTGTGTGTGTGTGGGAGGGGAAACCATCGCAGTGGGCGGTGGTTTCCTTGGAAAAGAGATACTGCTGACTGTACAGGAAGTTAAAAGAACAATATTCAAGGGCTAGGCTAACTCCCTTGCAGGTAAACGGCAAGACAGCTCGGACAAGATGCTACACAATGCCAAGTACGCAGGAAGAGCATGCAAGCAAGCGCTCCAGGGATCCCAGACGGGGGGACGGGACGCAAAACACTGGCTGGGCGGGGTGAGCGGGAGTGGCTTAGGGAGGAGGGACGTTACAGGTGAGGTGAAGTTACGGTCCAGGTGAACTCTGAACCAGCGAGTCTTGATTCCCTGGAAGCAGGAAGCTGGTGAGTAACTCAGCTGTCTGGGCGTCGCCTGGGTGGGCGCTCGTTCCACCACAGCCGCAGCGCCAAAACGGCGAAGAGTCGTGACTTGGGGGGGTTGGAGACCGCCGCTGAAAAACGCCCTATGACTCCACTTGCTTCCATCGTGAACGCACAAGCGTGCCGCCGCCACATCACCATGAGGTTCGGCATCATTACCACTTTGCCCCCCCACACACACACACGCACGGTCGCTTTCAAGCAAAAGGAACCCAAAGACAGCAGACTCAAATGTGCGACACCGCCTGGGTTCTTTGTATACGGTTCTCACTCTGGCACTGAGATCTACCATTCCTGCAGAGTCGAGACCTGTTGGACAGCGTCTACTGAAGAGTGCCCTCGCTCCAGTTCACCCCCTTTGTTGTGTCTTTGTTTGTTTTACGTGTATTGTCCCTAATGTTCATTGTTTTGTTGAGAGTTGCATTTTATTATTTTTTTCAATAGATCCTGCTGGTATGCTGACTGCTATGCTGACTGGTATGCTGGCGGACTTGGGGTGGCATCTCTCTACCCACACTCTCTACTCCTTTCTCTCACTCTCATGCCCTTCTTTCCTCAATCGTCACGGCGGAAGACATGGCCCCTTGTTCCATTTAGAAATATCCCGAATAACATTATAGCACAGTCCAAAAAAACAAGGTATATTACTGTCATGAAGAGCCCATCCATATTATACCCGCGTCGCCTTTAACACGACAGCTTGGACCGGCAGCTTTGGTCAAAGTGAAGTGCAAGTGCTTTACTAGTCAACGATACATCACGGGGCCGTTCTGAACAGTGACACTCTTGTGACATGACAGGCGACGGTATGTAGGAAGTCGGCAGACAAAAACAAGAGAGAAAACCCCATATAACCATATATATATACAGTATATCTTGAGAATGGCCTGTATACGTGTCGGTCTATGGGGTGCATGTAACAGCAAGTGGTTGATCATCAAAAACAGATTAACTCATTCCATAACGTAAGTCGGGGAACAAAGACTTCACCTCATCCCCCGAGGCAATGCTCTGTCCCAGCCCCACCCTCTCTCACCCTCTCTCACCCTCTCTCACCCTCTCTCACCCTCTCTCTCTCTCTGCACAAGAACCACAGGGGCATTCAAAGAAGCAGCAATGCACAAATACTGCAGGCACGTCGGCAATGAATCAATAATCAATAAGAACGGCTGTTGAGGAACGACAGGGGGAAACCAAACTGTGGCGTGTGCGTGTGTGTGTGTGTGTGTGTGTGTGTGTGTGTGGTTGGCGGCCCGGCCGCCTTTGGCAGCCTCACTTGGCCCAGGCTGTCAGGCTGTCAGGCAGATGAAGCTGGGAGAGGCTGCACACATGAGGTTAAATAAGCCAGAAAGGATAAACCCGGCTGCCATCACCACACACACACACACACACACACACACGCACGCACACGCACGTGCGAGGAGAGCTTACTTGTTAGCAATTACCACCTGCGCTGCCTGCCAATAATTGCCAACTGTACAATACCCGGCTGATAACATCAATCTACCCATGTACCTGTGTATCCTGTGTGTGCGTGTGAAAATTACACTTGCTGAATCTTGTACCCGCGTCTACCTAAATAAATCAATGTATGACCCACTCTTTTCACACTGTGGCATGTGATTTAGCTGAAAACGTGTGTATAGGAAATGTGTGCATGTATTAGTATAACAAATAAATACATACATGCATGCTCTTTGGTTGTGAATATTGTCTGTTGGATCCAAAAACCGGGTTGCGAGTGCGTGTTTACAAGGACGTCTGGTCGGGGTGACACAGGGAGGCCAGCCTGCTGAAACTGGGGCCCAGGTGCAGGAGCATGTCCTCGTCGAAGGGGACCTCCGGGTCGGCGATGGCGTCCAGCAGCAGGCTGCTGTCCGGGTGCCCCTCGTCTGCGTACAGGTGAGGGTTGTAGTCCCCAAGCTCCACCCCCGGGGCCTCCAGCATCCTCAGCCTCTGCAAACACGGGGCCGCCCGCGCGCCACAAAGCCATCAGTCCACGCACGGCGTTATAAAAGTCACATGTTCCCCCACAACACAGTGAACCTCTTGTGACATTAGCAGGCGACAGTATGCAAAAAAAGTTAGCAAGAAGACACTCGCACACACTATATACAATTATACAAATATATATATATTTTTTTTAAAGTTGACTCCAGACGTTTGATTAGTATTTGATTAGTAGTATGATAAATGTACACAAAAGTACAAGTAAGTAAGGCCAGATACACAGGTGATACACAAGTATGTATATTTATTATTATTATTATTATTATTAGTAGTAGTAGTAGTAGTAGTAGTAGTAGTAGTAGTAGTAGTAGTAGTATTACCTTGTCTAGAAGCTGTAGCAGGACTGCGCGTTGTGTGAAGGAGTTCCACTCACCCCAAGAAAAACTCTGCGTGGGAAGAATCACGATCATCGTGTGGAAAGATCGGCAGAAATACACCAATGCCAAATAATGTCCTTGTGATTCATTTTAACGTACGTTTGTCGCTGCGAAGCAGGCAGCAGTTCCCCAATTGGCGGTCTGGAACTGCTGGAAGAAAAGTGAATGCATTGCAATATATGTATTTCAACTTTATTATATTGCATGCACACATTAAAATAGAGTGGAGAGGATGTTGTTTTTTTTGCATACGTTTGACAAGGTTGAGTTGTTGGCTCCCCAATTGACAGTCTGGAAGAAAAAACAAGTCATAACATATTATGGGAAAAGATTGCAATATATGAATTTGAAGTTCATAATATTCATATATATTTCATGCAAACACGAAATCATAGTGGAGGGGACTTATTTTGACATACGTTTGTAAAGTTGTTATCAGCGCCCCAATGGATTTCCTGAAACAAAAGACAAGTGACATTATGTGAAACGTGAATCCATTGCAATTAATGTATTTGTTATATTTCATGTAAACATTAGATAATAGTGGCGAGCGTTCCTTGATTTATATATATATTGTTTTTTTTTACATACGTCTGTCTTTGTATAGAAATCACCACTTCTATACAAATTGGCAACCTGGAACAAAGGAAAAATGTCATATTAGGGGAAAAGTGACTATTTGACAGAAACATTTGATAATAGCAGGGAGGGTTTTTATGCATTTATTTTGGACATACGTTTGTCTTTATGAGTAGGTCACTCCCCCCATCGGTGGCAGCCTGGAACAAAAGAAAAATGTGGAAATAGTCTGACATAATACATTCGTCTTCTCTTTATGTGTTCTTTTTTGTGTACATGTGTTACCTGGTTGCTGGCGCCTTGATAGTACACCTCCTTATACAAGGTCTTCAACGGCATCTGTCACAATAGAATGTTGTCAATGGATTGTATTCATAATCAGTAGTACAGTAGTACAAACAGTATTGCCTCACACACCATGCAACCATGCAAGGTAACCATAACAACCAACACGTCAGGAGCAGTTAGGGTTAGGGTGGCGTCTTGCTCAGGGACATCTGGACACTTAGCGAGGCGGAGGAGCCTCTTCCCCGCTAAGCTACTGACGCCAAGTTTGTTGCTGTTCCGTCATGACGACCAACACTGTATTCCCGCTAGCTCACGTCGCGTTCCGTCTTCTCACCTTGCAGTCGCTCCCCAGGTGCTCGGTGTTGGAGGGGATGAGGTATTGCTGCGTGCCTTCGTCTGGCAGTGGCACACGCTTCCTCTCGCAGGACAGCAGAAGTGCGAGAAGCAATATCGCTTGAGATGGAGGACACACGGCAAACACATCAGACGCGCGGGTCCCCGAAAAATGCAGCGATGCCACAGCACCCTTGGCCTTTTGTACAGTATGTGCGGTGGAGTACCTAGGAGTAGTAGCATGGCGGCAACCATTATCCCGGCGGCGCCACCGGCACCGATGAACTTGTCGACTGTGCGATCGCGACATTTCGGCTCGGTCTCCGTGGTGGCCCTGCATCCACACACGTGCACCGAGATGTTGTGCACGGCGGAGTGCTCCTGCTGGTCGAACAGCTCCAGCTGCAGCAAGTGGTGCCCGGCGTACACCTGATTCTCCCTAATGAGGCTGACGGAGTAGCCTGCCAGGGGGGGGAGAACAGGAGAGGAGGAGATGGGGCTTTTCGTTAAATTGCGCTGTAACATAGTGACATAATGACTTAACCTGTGGTGCACTGATTGGCCAATTCACCACAGGTGTACAGCCCCCCCACCCCAGACTCTAACTGGGCCAGGTGAGGCCAGATGAGGCCCGCCACCAACGACACACGTGCACCTTTTCATTTCTTATTTTGCAATATATTTTTGGAATGTTGAGAATTTCTGCCTATGTTACTCCCAGGGTCAAAGTACCCCCATGTACCAAATTTGGTGTCGATCCGTCGAGAGACGGCGGAGTTCACTTGCCGCAAACCCACAGACACACAGACTCACTCACTCGCAGACAGGTTTTCACATTTATATAGTAGAAGATAGCTGGTCAAAATGCCTGTGTGATGTGACCTTGACCTTGAAAGCGGGTAACGTGAAGGTCAAATGCCCAAATATCACAGGATTTTCATGGAAATTGGTGTCTAGGTGTACTTTCATCTGGGGAGTAATTTCGAAACCTTGACCTTGAAATCGGGTCGCTTGAAGGTCAAATGCTCAAATATCACGAGATTTCGATGAAAATGTGCGGCTAGGGGTACTTTCCGACGGGGAGTATTTTGGAACTGTCAAAATGCCTGTGCGACTTGACCTTGACCTTGAAAGCAGGTCACGTGAAGGTCAAATGCCCAAATATCACGGGATTTTGATGGAAATTGGTGTCGATGGGTACTTTCGTCTGGGGAATAATTTTGAATATGTGTTACTTGTCCGGACAAAGTTGGTAACAGCCCGGATGAAGTCGGGTACATCAGCTAGTTAAATGATAAGTGTAAGTGGATTGCATTTATATAGTACCTCACATTTACCCATTCATACACCAAGCAAGGTAATAACCAGCACGTCAGGAGCAGTGAGGGTCAGGGACACCTCGACACTAAGCTAGGCCAAGTCTGGGGATCAAACCAGCAACCATAAAACCGCCGTTACCTCCTGAGCTACTGTTGCCCATTATACTCTCTGTCTAATGTTCCTTGTTATGCACCAATTTCATAAAAGCACTCTAAGGCTAATACAGCTGTTTCTGATTCTCTGCATGTCTATAAACCAGTAAAAAACGATTTATGAATTAAAGATTATTATGAATTAAAGAGTAATTTCATCACTCATGGGGACCACGTTACCTTGCTGAGGGTGAATCTTCCACTTGTTCTCCACGTCTCCAAGGAGTTTGAAGCGGAAGGGCCCGGCGAAGGGCACCAAATCCAGATCGAAGGCGGTGAGGTTGACTTGGGAGGGCTGGTCGTCCTCGAAGATGCACACGTCGAACGTGCTCGTGGCCAGTTGGGGCAAGTTGTCATTCAGGTCCCTCAGTTTTATTAACAGAGTCCCCGTTCCCGTCTCCGGAGGAACACCTGGACGGAGATCACATGGGGGGGGACAAACAACGGTTAAAATAGTTCCTAGTTACGCTAGGAACTTGGCTAGGCACTCTCACTGTACTGTACTGCGCTGGTCATGTATCATTTATAGTTATACTGTATCATCACATGTTGCTGCACATCTACTAGTTTTAATTACTATATTATGTAGTACAAGAATATTACTGTATTGCAGGCGGACAGCCAGAGTATTGCTACTTTACTTGCCACGTTATACCGTACTTATTATGTACTATTACTAATTATTTAGAGTTGTTGTAGAATGTATGTTTAGCAGAATACTGCAGGGGTGACTGGGGAGTAAGCATTCCATTGTACTTATGCCAATAAAGAAATATTTAATCTTGCGAGCATTTAGAGAAGGAGGCATTTCTTGGACATCCATTCAGAGGTCCCTACCGTTGTCCACAGCAAACACGGTGACTTTATAGAAATTGTCTTTAACAAAGGAGGACTCCCTGTCTAATGACGTGGCTGTTGTTATGACGCCCGTTTTGGAATCCACCTTAACCCAACTTCCAGGGTCGTCCCCTTTACGGTACCTGGAAGACATTGGATATTATCTGCAAGTTGTTTCGCAATCGATCATCAATAATTCAAAGATTCTTAGAAATTCAGCCAGTAGATGCCAACTCACACAATCTGGTTTCCATGACTCACATCCCGGTCAAAAGCAGTCAACGCCTCCAGTCTTGTCCCGACGGCAGTGTCCTCGTACACCGTCACAATCTTTGTCTTGGGGTTAAAGATCGGTGGGTCGTTCACGTCTATTATGTTCACGGTCACATTGTGTGTGGATGGATTGCTGTTCCCCGACGTTTTCACCACATCCCAGAGACCATTTATACCATTCCTGGACCGGACCGTGCATGAAAAATATTTGACGACATTCTCCAGGCTAATGGTCAAGTTCACAGAAGTTTGGTCGGCATAGTACAGAGACTGTAAAAAAAAAAGGAAGAAAGAGCACTTGAGTACGACTCAAGGGTGGTGACGGGATTCAAGATCCAAGAAGCTTCACTGTCACATACACACACAGGATATGACGTTTAAAAGTGGCGATTCCCAGCAGAACGTGGAAAAGAACAATACAATACAAACAGCATGAAGTGGAGGGACCAGAATATCCACAGTCTTTACGGTATTTACAGCAAAATCAACAGCACGATAGAGAGCGCAGAAGGGAGCAAGATTTTGAAACTAAACAAGCGAAAGGCTAAATATCTAACCCAAAACTTGCCAGAGAAGTGCCATTGAGAAGTTCCAAGATGAACTCCCCAGATGGATCACCTAGATGTACACGGACTAGATCAAACTACCAGCCTACCCAGTGGACTGTACCAACTGATCGACTGATCTAGCAAGCCTACATCTAGGTGGACGCTCCCACCATTATGATGTCACCTCGTTACCATGACAATTTAAGTCACGTGACAATTCTGAAGGGGCTTGTGATGGCTAATCACATGGAGGTGGGATGATAAGGGACCCGTTCAAAGAGAGCTCTCAGCTCCGTTTGTGCTGTCGCCCAGAAGTTTGTATTCCTGCCGAGCTGTGACCGAATACTATTGTCACCCTGCCCACGGACTGTCATTAAAATAGCACTCCAGCATTTGTGGATATGTGTGCGATTGTGTGTGCCCATGCATGCGAGCCCTAAATGTAGCTCTCATTTAGTCCTTCTATTTGTATGATAGCTAAATAGGATTACAGGTGATTCCATTCTGTATGAAATGGAATCACCTGGAATGCCATCGATGCTTTGTCATAAAATGATGGGGCAACACCTGACCGGAGAAACGTCCGTCAGGGCGTTCTCTGTCGCTGTGTCAAGAGGGGTTTTGTGATTGAAAAACTAAAAACCTGAAATCTGAAAAAAAGCAAAAATAATACCTTTATCACAGACATGACCCCTTCATTTGTTGCTGTATTCGTGTCGATTCTGAAGTGATCGGCTTGTTTTCCATGGATGACATATTTGACCTTCCAGGCGTCCGTGCCCTTGCTGTCTCTGTCGGCCGCTTGCAGGCGCAAAATCGTCACGTTTTCTGCTCGTTCTTTGAGAGCCGCTGGAGGCTGAGATGGACAAATATTTGACAAATGAGGAACCGATTAAGCAA
>OMOU01045102.1:0-10477 GCA_900312585.1 Malacocephalus occidentalis
TGTGCGATCATCGAGATGTCCTGCGCCAAGCCCCCCTGGAACGCGGAGAAACACTCGAACCACCTGGCTCTCATATTCAAGGTACCGGTGGCCGCCACGCACGCACCACGCACCACGCACCACGCCACAGGGAATTCGCACTTCGATCTCATCTTACCTTAGCATTTGCTTGCGCGCACGCACGCACACAGGGGGCAATGCTTTCACGAGCTCATTTTATGCGGTGCGGAGAATTGCGAAGTGACGTTGCCGAGGCAACTGTGGAGCCATCGCGTCTCTCTCGTTGCGCGTACGGATCGAGTCGATGCATCTGAATGACCCCAACGCCCGCGCTTCCCTCGCTCCTCAGATCGCTAGTGCCACGACGGCGCCGTCGATCCCCCCGCAGCTCTCTCCGGGGCTGAGGGACGTGACCCTGCGCTGCCTTGAGCTGAAGCCCACCGACAGGCCCGGCTCCAGGGACCTCCTGAAACACCCCGTGTTCCGTAGAAACTGGTAGCAGCGCCGCCGACCGCGCCAGGACCGGGTTGTCTTCGACACATTGTGTCGACAGTTGGGTGTGCAGTTTTGGTAAGCTGTAGGCAGTTGTTACCATAGTTTTGAGTACAAATGAGTTTTATTTTCATAAATATTTTTTATAAACACTACTTTTATTTTGAGTAGATACTGGAGGAGACTGCGTAAAATAGTGATTTTAAATTTTTTTTTTTAAATGCATAGCCAATTCTAGAAACCATAGTATGTGCTTCGTAGTTGAGTTGAGGCATCCTTATGAGGTAACTGAGGTTGCACACACATTCATTTTTATTTGTATAATTCATGAGCGTTATTTGTGAATGAATGAATGAATTGTATGCAATCATTTTGATTTGACATGCATTCAATATGCAATCACACAAAACGGTTTGAACCCAGCCGTTCAAATGACAAGTGTCAAAGTTGAGACAGAAAGGCAATTTTGGTTAAATGTTGAGCCATCTCTCTTTAACTGGTACAGTTGGGGCCAGAATTGTTGTCGTTCTTGTTGTTGTTTTATTTGCCTTGCTGTACGGTGGTAACATTGTAGTGACCAAGAAGAACTTTTAAAGAAACCATATATATGGCAAACGTTCGGATGCTGCCTACATGTGACGGTTGGGCACATTTAAGCCAAATGGATCTATACGTATTCTTATACATGTGTATACTCTTAGCGCTTGAGGTAGAGAACCGTGTACTTTATAGTCCCTTAAAGTATACCTGCAGGATGTTTCAACCTGGACCCAATTGTCCCCATCGTTTTGAGTCCAAGTGACTTATGTGGACATCATTTAACAAAACCGGTCCAGGCACTTGTATGATAAGAATCTGAGCCTGTTGGTGGCAAACCAAGCACTTTTCGAGGACATCGGTGACCAAAGGGTTACATTGCAGACGTTTTGCAACCAAAGCTATTTCGCTCAAATCTGGACAAAATAATGCTGTCCTCATTCGTCACTTGGACCCAAAATGATCATTGTAAAATGGGGTCTATTCTTTAAGTTCCTCATAAATCTATTGTATTGGTGCTTTATGCTGATAAAATGTAATGCTCATATGTATTATTAAGAGTCTATTTTTCATTTAGTATTATTTGCAAGAGGCGTATAAAATGTATACAATATTTTAATCGGCGAAAGGATTTTTTTTGGAACTTGTTTTTAGTTCTTGATGTCAATCACTACAGAATACACAGAACACTACTGAGACGGGAGTCGCAAATCTATTTTTCTCCTACAGATTAAATATCTTTAATGTTCATCAATCCACTTCTATAGTATAATGTGTGATTGTTTCTGTGTACATATTTTTAAATGTGATGTGTCCATTACCTAGCATTACTTCTAACAGTAAGATTGCAACCAGGGATACTCATACTTAATGTGAAAGTCACTTATGAATTGTTAGTATCACGGGTATGTAGAACATAAGGTTATCAAATATATTTTTGACTGGACTATATTTTGGATTGGGTTATTAAGACTGTTCCATACTTGGCTTGTATAAACTATAACAGATTTGGAATGTTATTTATTTTTTTACATTTCCATTACAAATCAGATTTTCAATATATAGTACATGTTTCTGAAGGAATGTGTGTGATGCCTTTATTGTTTGTAAACCTTAAAAAAAAAAATGTTTTTACCAAACATTTCAATCGAATCACAAGATGGTTCCTAACACTGGTGATGCAATTTATTTTTCTGCACAAATCTATGCCAGATGTTATCACTTGTCATAGATTGTATGGCAAATGAACCCACAATGTTTGTTATTATTTCAAAATAGTTACAAAAAATTTTTTTTAAAAAGTTTTAGTGTTTAGTTGGTCTTTCAAGAAACTCCCCCATTTCCTGTAGTTTTCAAACATGAACTGGAAAAGAAACGTCAAGTATTACATTACATCATTACACAAGATATGTAAAACCTCAATATGTCGCTAAACCTACTTTCTCTGTCCGTGGTTGTTTTTATTATTATTAATATTCTTTAATGTGATGCATTTGAGGGTCATTTTTGATCCAAGCTAGATTGTATTGAGAAAAACATTCAATGACTGGACTACCATGGTGTGGTATTTTTTTTATATTGTTAAACATGTTTTATTTTTTATTGGTTTTGACTACCTCAGGTTTCCTATAAAGTCTACCAAAGTTCTTTGTCACTTAAAATGCTTGCATGTATGTTCATGCGTGTGTGTGTGTGTGTGGGGTATCATGTTTGACATTTTTTTACAATTTATTAATACACTAACAACTGTTTTTTTTGGTTTTTTTTGGACACTATCTCCTTGATGTGAGCCTCCGAATAAATGGGACCTGTGTAGACATCTGTAGACAAATATCTTTTCATATTAATGTTTTTCCAGACGCTTTTAACACTGTCACGAAGGGGGAGAAATATGAACAGAATAGCAAATCTATTACCAGAAAATGAATTACACAGGTTTAAAATAAATAAATAAATATATATCATCATGAGGATTTAGAGTTCAGTGGATTGCCACTTGCCAGTGCGGTAGCCAGTACAAAAACGACCTGAAATGTAGATAAACATTCAAATGTTACAAAAAAAAAAGTCTACATTTTTTTTCCCCCGGTAGATATTACTTTTCCCCTTTTCTAGATTGTCCTTTTATTGTGGGACATTTGTCTTGAAAATAATGTATCTGGTTCAGGTAAAACTGGCAAAAGCGACATCTGTGATTTAGAAAATCAAATGTGATCTCATGCCAAATACATTTCTTAAATCATATTTGACATTTTTATGGTGACAATGAGTTTAATCTATGTAATAGTAACACTTTTTTTCTTAACACATATACGCAGGGTTTTAAGACCCCACTTTAGGAAAAAAAAATACCACTGTAATAGAACCAAACACTTTTACTGTTATGTCTTCAGTTGCTTTATGTTATGGTTTTAGTCCAAAAATGTGTATATGTTTTCAATAAATATTTTACAGAACCATTCTCTTATTGTCCTTTATATCTGAGAATGGCTTGTCACAAATGAAATGGTAGCCCTTCAGCATCATGGTGGCAGTAGTAAATGCTAGTAAAAACATGCATAATTCACTGGATGAGTTGTACAAATAGTTTCAGAATGTGACAGTCTGTAGACACATCGCGTGGGAACAAGAATATATAACGATGGGGTCACAGTCACGCTTCAGAGAGGACCGGAAGTAGTAGCAGTTAGTCACGTAAAGTTAGTCACGTGTGACTAATGTGACCGCAGCTGGAACCCTTCTTGAACATTTACTGTTTGAACGCACACTACCGTAAATCCTCTAATAGTGGGGCCTTTATTTACTCAGCCGCAAAGAGCGCCTTTGTTGGAGGCAGGGTTATATTAGAGGCAGGCCTTTATTTAAAAAAAAAAATTAAAAAAAAAAAAGGTAACTCATGGAGATCATTTTTAAGTAGGAATGTTTTTATTGTAGAACATTGCACACATCAAAACAAAACAAGATTCACGTGCATATAACGTAACAGCAGCACCGCAGCCCTCGCGTGATGAAAATACGGGCACTCGTTTACGGATGAACCGATGAACAGTGAAATAGCTGAAAATGACATGAAAACGAACGGTGCAATAGGTGGTCGGTCACTCACTCACTCACTCCTCCTCCTCCCCTATCAGTATGTCCGTATCCTCAGCGTCCTCGTCATCAACATCATCAATAACAACAACAAGCTCATTGTTGAACAGCTCCTCATCTTCCTCGTCCTCGGCGGCCCGTCTGTTCTCCTGGTACTGCTGACGCAGCTGGGTGAGCGCCTCCCGTCCACCAGCGCAGGGCTGTCCCTGCACTGGTTTATCATTGAGGAGACCTGGGTCTTTCTGTGTCACGGTGGTGCGACGCCGAAGTGAAAGATCGTTGCGTTTGAGAAATTTTTCGAGCCAGCCCCTGCTAGCCACAAACTCCTTGCCTGCTCCATCGCCCACCGAAGAGTAGATCTCTTTCGCCTTGTCTTGGATCATTTTCCTCGAGACTCGGTAGCGTTTGTCCCGCGTTGTGGAGATCCAATCGGAAAGTTCGGCTTCCAACTCCACGCTGACTTTCTTTCGCCCGGCGCCAGCGAGCCGTGATCTCCCCTTGTCGGCTAAACGCAGTTCTTCCCTCTGCTTCCTCCAATATCGGATCCTCTTCGGGTCGATGTTAAAGTGCCTCGCCGCTTGCTCTCCCGAATGTTCCGTCGCATACGCCAACACCTTTTCTTTAAAATGTACGTCAAACTTACGTCTGGTCGTTGCCATGCTTGTTATACTGTTTACCAGGCACCAGGAGTTTACTTTCGTTTTTTTTTTCTTTTCGTGTTTTGATCTGGCCTGTATTGGAGGCCGGCCATTATTTGTCCGTGTTGACCACGCCCCCGGCCACTATTAGAGGATTTACGGTGTGTGTGTATATATACTGTATATAGATCATGGGTTTCAAATTGTACGTGTGCTTCGCATTTCTCACATTCGTGCTGCACAATGTTGAGATACGTAAAGTAGCACAGCGTATATCCAGCGCGTGTGCATCCGGTCAATGAGCCTCCGAGCGACACGCAGGGAGAGGAGGACCAAATGTTGGGCGCGGGCTTTGGAACGCAGCCCCCGTCTTACGCGGTATGACGACACGGCGATGGGCGGGACATCCCGGAAAAAAAAACATGTTCTTTGGCACTGTGTCAATTCTGTATTTGGAGAGACGTCGTATACTCACGGGCTTCTGCCTAACCGAACCGTTCGAATGTTTGTCGGTAAAACAAACGCGTAGTGCGATTATGTCTAGTTAGGATGTGGTACACAGGCTAGTGAGGCTCAGCTGTTCCCGTTTTGGGCCGTCCTTCCTGTCCTGCCAGCCTTTGAGGTAACCTACGACCTTTTAAATATCATCATCATATTTGAGATATATATGGGGGTTTTTTTAAATCCAGAACTCGTATTTATATGCCGGTGTCGTTCTGCAGCGGGTTTCTCCTAAAGAGATGTCGTGTTGTTGATGTGGCGATGGGTGGCTTGCTGTAGCCTTAGCCCAGGTTGATTCAGGTCTGCCTGGTTACTGGGACGTCTTCAGGTCACCAATGTGGACTTGGCTCGTAGTTTTTGTTGTTGTTGCTGAAGTTGTACCACCATCAACAACAACAACAGCAACAAAACATGACAAATGGTACAAGTTGGCCGTGAATGTGAACACACGCTAACTACGTGCTAACTTGTTACATCATCGCACGTTAAAACAGCGTCGTCCGTCGTGTCGGCTACTGTTGTCCTTTTTTTCTTCTTCCAAGTATGAATCTAATAT
This sequence comes from Malacocephalus occidentalis, assembly GCA_900312585.1. Taxonomy (NCBI): domain Eukaryota; kingdom Metazoa; phylum Chordata; class Actinopteri; order Gadiformes; family Macrouridae; genus Malacocephalus; species Malacocephalus occidentalis. The sequence goes on from OMOU01045102.1 coordinate 5,818, forward strand.
GTTGATGATCTTCCAGATCCCTATTAGACACGACTATGGCTCTTCAGATTGGTTTAGTTCATCACCTCGTGTTGGCATGCCTACTTTCGTCCATCCTGGCATTCAGCAGCGGTAAGCGTAACTTTACACTCGCTGTGTGTTTTTTTTAACATTCTGCATCCATTCGGTCTCACTATACTGATCTTTCCAAATGTTTGGTGCTCGTAAAAAAAAGGCTGATCTAATACGTTTCGGGTGCTCATTTATGTTTTTATTGAAAAGATCCAAATGACTCGGCCTAATTCCAAAATACACAACTGTAGATTTGTGGTCCAATGCATACTAGGGAGATCAGAACAATGGACATTTCTACATTAAAAGAGTTACCAACCCCGCCACCAAAGTGCATTATTAATTCGAGAAGGTGTTCTGCGGAGGGAGGAGATGGTTGTCGTTACTTCCCTGTGTTGTGAAATAGCAGTTCATTCTCTAAATTCCTTGTTTTGTCCTGACTAGTGTTCAACCCCGACGTATACATTTCACCGGAATCGCCGGTGGTGGAAATCGGGAAGAATTTCACGGCCACGTGTAGCTTGGTCAACACGCAGGGTGCCATCGCGGATGACCTTGTGTGGTACTTTTCCTCGACAAAGATTCCTCGGGAACAGTACACCAAAATCAACACGACCGCTGTCAACGTCACTATCGCCATCACGAGTAAAACGCCACACTGGTTGTATTGTGAATACAAGAAGACTCCCACCAGCAGCTCCAATGCCAAGCACATGTATGGCATACAAATACGAAAAGGCTGTAAGTATGTGGGTGGGTATGGGTGGGTGGTAGGGGGAGGCTGTATACAAGTATAGCTGTGATATTTAAGATGGCACCTTTAGTGTGCCCTTTATGCACGTTAGTCTATGAATATATATTTTACAGGAGAACTCCATTCATAAAGTTGCCTTTTATTTGTGTTTTTTCTCATTTTTCAGTTGCTATTTGTCCCCCAGTGTTAACAAAATGGCATTTGTTCCTTTTTTGTACGTTTCTGTAGATGCCCCCAAGAAGCCAGAAAATATCTCCTGCATTGCTGTCCAGGTGGAATACCAGATCTCTGCTAACATTACCTGTTTTTGGGACAATGCTACGCCTCATAATCCGGAGATAACTACAACAAACTTGCTATATGTGAGCGCAGTGTAAGTAACCAATGGTTAATATTGACATTTTTCTATAGAGCTATGTTTTTATGCTGTGTGTGTGTGTGTGTGTGTGTGTGTGTGTGTGTGTGTGTGTGTGTGTGTGTGTGTGTGTGTGGCAGTGATTGATTTTGATGCCTGTGGCCGAGGGAGAGGTTACGCTCCCCGGCCCTTTCACAATGGCTTAAAATCGTTACTTACAAAGTTGCTGTGGGTTGTAACTATGGGGAAGACCTCCCCTCATTCCTAGAACTCTTGGCCCAAGAGTTGTTAGCTCGGGTCAAAGTTAAGCAGGGCCTTGACTTCCTCTTGCGCTTCAACTTCAGCGATTGCCGAAAGAATCCGTGTGTCTCTCTATATCGTACTATCTCATGGCCTACGATACTTTTCCAACAGTGAGGAAGCCCACTCCGACGTTGCCAGTGACAACAGCGCGCAAGTCACGATGGATATTTTCCCACACCACATGTTGATTAAAGTTTGGGTGGAGTCTGAGAATGAACTGGGAACGGTGCAGTCGGATGTTCTGGAAGCAGTGGCTGACCAGTTTGGTGAGTTGCGTTCAATCGACGAGTTGTTATTATGATTATTGACAGTGTTGAATTATCTGGATATTAAATTACTACAGATGGGATTTCATTTTGTTTTCCATGGACAGTTATGCAGCTGCGTGTGCCTGCCTGCCTGCCTGCCTGCGTGTGTGTGTGCTAGGCTTCAATATTTCATAATGGCTGAATGCTCTTCTACAGTGAAAACAAATCCTCCATCCACGGTGAAAGTGATCACCGAGAAGCGTTTTCCCAAATCACTTCTAATAAACTGGACACAGCCCATTGCTAAGGCATACGTGAAACTGAATTACCACATCAGATTCACCACTCGGGGCTCTCAAACCTGGTCTGAGGTACATTTCACTCTTCTTCCATACATCCTTCTTGTTATTAATGAATACAATTGTACATTTCTTTTTGGTACAATTGCACAACGTAATATGGAATCAGCACTTCTCCTGGTTTCACCACTAGAAGTTCATCTTTTGAACGTTTTAACGTTTACAATTGGTTTGTAAGTCCTCTCTCTGATGGCGCGATTGCGGTCTCCTTCAGGTACCGTTTGCAGACACTGCGAAGGAAATCCAGTCGTTTAGGCTGCAGTCCCTCCAACCAGACACAGATTATGTTGTTCAAGTTCAATGCAAAATAGTGGGGGATGAGGACTATGGCTATTGGAGTGATTGGAGTCACAACGCTACGGCGAGGACACCGGAGGATTGTAAGTATTTAAGAAGTCACAGTACATTTGAATAATTTCGTAATTCCACATATATTTTTATAGTGCTTGTATAGTATTATAGTACCCAATAGCGTTATTGTATCATTTGGTGTCCATTAAAATTGACCAGAAACATTTAATTCATTTATTAATTTGCCAATATTCTTCAACGTTTCTTCAATCAAAACATTTATTTTTCTAATCTAGGGCCGAAGAGTCTCCCAGACTTGTGGTGGACCATTGACAGTAATGCAAGTGGAAATAAGCCCTTGGTTCATATACTTTGTAAGGTAAATATTTACAGTCAAATGAAAGATCGAATCACACAAGCAAATCATTCTTGATGCTAAGCTTTATTTATTATTCATGAGTCAGTACCACTTGAATGATACAAATTTGATTATGTCAAATTATACATTGAGATTTAGTTCAGTTTTAATATTGCCTTATTTATGTCAAAATGAACTATTTAAAAGTGGAACAACAACTCTGGAACAACGTCGAAAGCCTCTTGCATCGTGTGAACCGTGAAACATTGCCTTGGTTCAGGCAGGCCACACCAGTCCACCGATGACTCAGCCATTCATGATGCTGATTAATCAGGTCGATGGTGATGCAACCCACCACCGCTATCAAGAGTTCACCCGCATAGTGGGCTCAGGACTTGGAGACCTGACCAGTCCATTTGTATAGACTGGAGGCATATAATACGCTCCCCCAAACAAACTGGGCCCACTGAAGAAATAGTTGTGTATTTACACTAACTGCATTTCGTTGTACTAGCACTTTGCGTACTTAGTGCAATGACAATACAGTTGAATCTAATCTAATCTAATCTAACCTACGACCGGTATATCAGCGATTTCCCAACTAGTCAAAGTCAAAGTCAAAGTCAAAAGTCAAAGTTCTTTTTATTTGTCAAATGTGCTGTATTGACATACAGCACAGATGAAATTGCATGCCTCTCAGGCCCAGTTGAAACAGTAAAGACAAAAGTCGAGATGTGTTGTACATTTTGGCATGAATTCTAAAGGATAATTTTTCCCGTGGCTTGTCTTTGTCAGGACCCCGTGTTGTCCAACGGAAAGATCAGAAGCTTTGCCTTCAGGAAGCCGGGCGGCCGCTGGGAGAATTTCACGGTGAACGGCGAGGAGTCCGGGCAGAACCACGTGGACCTCACGCAGTCGGAGCGCTTGAGGAGTGGCGTGACCGTCGAAGTCATCGCCCGCAATTCCGTGGGACACTCTCCGAAGGCAAAGTTGACCATCCCAAGGAATCTGCGTGGTGAGAGAGAGCGGCACAGCAGACGTGCACCTTTAACGATGCTTTATTTGATGCACGACGGGGGTTGATATTTGATGTTGTACTCCCTTTGGGATGTGTGTTCTACCGCGGGTGATTCAGACTTCGCCCCAGTCACCCAACTCAGCTGGGCAAGCCACCGGGGCCGGTTGTGGATCGAATGGCAGGCCGCCAACGTCTCCGCCGGCGTGGAGCCCATGGTGACGGAGTACGTGGTGCAGTGGGTGTCTCTGAACGACGGACGGTTGGACTGGCAGCGGGAGCCCGCGAACACGGTGAAAACCGCCATCAGAGGTAACGCAGTCTGTCCGTTGGCCGAGTGGCGGCCGGTTGTTGCCGCGAAAGGTGGTGGGGGGGGAGGTCTTGAAATTCTCTCGTTTCCTCGCCAGGAGACCTGAAGAAGTTTACGCGCTACAACATATCAGTCTACCCGATGTACTCGGCGAAGGTCGGTCAGCCCGCCACCGTCACCGCGTATGTGGAACAAGGAGGTTAGAGCAACGCCTTTGATCGTGTCACTGTGCGTTATGTATTTGTTGATTTAAAAAAAATATATGAGCTACAGAACCGTTCCAATAATATCTTCCTTGCAATATTACCTTTCATCGTCATGTATATTCCTCTGGCAAAGGAATTTCCTTCAGGATGAATAAAGTTCTTCTTCACATCTTATCTTTGAGTTGTACTGGAAGAAGTCTCGGCTGTTTCACGTTGTTTCACGTTGTTTCACGTTGTTTCAGGGCCACTCGAGGGTCCTGCCTTGAGGTTCAAGGAGGTGGGAAGCAACGACGCACTGCTGTTGTGGAAAGAGATTCCTCAGGAGAAATGCCGTGGCTTCATCACCAACTACACCGTGCACTACTCCACCGTCAACGGAAGTGTAACGCGCAGTAAGAACCCGACCGGGG
>OMOU01045103.1:0-12842 GCA_900312585.1 Malacocephalus occidentalis
CTGTCTCTCTCTCTCTCTCTGTCTCGCTCTCTCTCTGACTGTGTGTGTCTCTCTCTCTCTCTATCTGACTGTGTGTGTGTGTCTCTCTCTCTCTGTCTCTCTCGCTCTCTGACTGTGTGTGTCTGCCTCTCTCTCTCTCTCTAACTGTGTGTGTGTGTGTGTCTCTCTCTCTCTCTCTCTGACTGTGTGTGTGTCTCTCTCTCTCTCTCTCGCTCTTTGACTGTGTGTGTCTGTCTCTCTCTCTCTCCCACTGAGTGTGTCTCTCTCTCTTCCAATGTGTATATACAGTATGTAATCTAGCGCTTTCACAGTTTTAAATCTGTCTTCACCCTCATGTCATGTCCCCCTGTATCTCGGTTTAGCAGTACAATTTTGGGTCATGCTTTTCTTTTGAATATTTCATAAAGATGTCATGATGTTGTGTGCTTTCTGCTGTAGTCTCTGCCATGACGGGACGCTGCAGTGTGACATGAGAGAGTGTGAATGTAAGATAAGCAACACCACATCATGTGTTCACCACACACAGAACACATGATTCTAGCTCCACTCCATCTAAAGGAAATCTCTGTTCAGAGATGAGAATGCTGACTTGCTGACTTCACCTCACACTCTCTCTCTCTCTCACACACACACACACAGTCATTCTCAGTGAGTGGTCGGAGTGGACCCCCTGCTCTCCATGCCAACTGTCCCCCATGGGGCCCGCTGTGGCGGGGCCCACCCTGGTTTCACGACAGCGCCGCTACCGGGCCTGTCTGGACCTGGACTCAGGCTTCCCCATCTCTGATGAGGAGGAGCAGAGTCAGTGTTCTGGGCCACTCACGGAGGAGAGAGCCTGCCCGGACCCCACCATTTGCAGAGGTAATTCAGATATTGGTACTCTCTCGGACAGTGCGCTTCAGGGGAATCGGTTTGGTTGGCAACACATTGGAAGCTTGTTATTGGAAGCTTGTTTGGGCGATGGAAGGGTGACATTTCAGCAGCAGCAGCAGCAGCAGCGTAGCACTAAAAGACATCCTTGGTCAGAGTACCAGTGAGCTGGTGTAATGAGGCTGGTGTGAAGAGGAAAAGGGGAGGGAGGCTGGCAGGAAAGCTGGTTCCCACCAGCGGTAGCCAGGCAGCCAGCCAACCGTTTCATCGTTGTGACACTAATGACTTTTTAAATCATTCTCCCAAAAAAGTTCCTCTGGGTGCAATTAGCTGCTTATAACTTTTGAAAATAACAAAGAGACATGAAGGGCAAAAAAGCAACAGTGAAAGTATTTCTGTTTGTGTCCAAGACATTGGACACAAGAACAGCTTTCAACCGCTTTAATGTCTGACGCTATAACTTAATTGTCTTCCACCACCATAGGTTGGCTCCTGGAAATGTACTTGGTAAACTAAAATATGATTATACAAGCTGCTGTGCCTCCTCATTTTAGTTCTCGGCTAGCATGCTAAATCACAGCAATATTGAGTTTCATGTGCATACATCAAAGCCAGTAGTATAAAATCAAAATCTTACAAACAACATTCCTATCTGTCTAATAACATCTTTCTGTTTAGCATTATTTAGTGTCAGTTATTTTTTAACACTGTTAAAACCAAAAATCATCCTAAAAGTAGAACTGCTTCGAAGGGGTGCTTGAAAAAGCAGAAGCAAAAGTCAGCAGCAGCAGACCATTCTCAACATCCAGTTGTTCATCAGAGACGACAGCCACAAATACAAATACAAGAGGAGCATTTTCAGCAGTCCTCATGAAGCCACAAGCATTTGTGTGGACCAACATGATTGCAACAATAATGCAATTTACTCAGTGAAGAGCATTACCTAAACCAAGGCCTAAATATTCATATCTAATTCACATTTATTGTTTATGAAGTAGTCTTAACTTGAGATGAACAGATTCAGAATCTGAATTGTAATGGCAGGCGAGCTTAAATCTGGGGGAACGGGGTGTTAAACCACGTGTTTAATTAGAATTACTACTACATTTCATTAATTTGTTCGCTTCAAATGTAACTTCAAATTCAACTCAAAACATCCTTTTGAGACTCCAAAGTCCTGAGAGGGTCTGTGAAGGTTTAAAATCAAACCTGTGTCACTGTAGAAATGCATTTCGTAAAATTGTCTTCCATCTATCTTGTCCTTGCCAATGATGAGTTCAGGGGAGAATATCTCTGTAACCAAACGGTCAATGCTACGCCCCTCCGCCCTTCACACGCTGTAGCATTGTCCAACTTTCAAAGCTGAGAATTTATGAACAGACCTGCAATGGGAATGGATTAGTCTATGTCCTTTACAGTAAAAAGTGAAAACTATTCAGACTTAGCTGAAGTCTGAATAGTTAACACTGATGCTGAGATATAGTGTGAGACCAAAGCACTTTGCATATTTAAATATTAATGGATTACAATTACAGACTATCTTCACAATAATATTTCACACTTTACTTCTAAATTCATGTGGCCCAAGATATTGAACCAGTCGCAAACTTGCAAATAGACCATAGCATGAACAACATAAGAGAAGTTATTATTATTATTATTGGCTTGTTGTTGAAAATTATGTGTTGGCAAATATAACACTGAGTAATCAGCGTCATCGACACTGATTACAGCCTTAATAATAACCAGGAATTAGCCCAAGTCAGTATTGTATTCACACACAAACAAAACCAATAACACATTGGAACAAATTGGAAAGGTGTATTAATGAATGCAGACTTTCATGCTTTCCATAATTATTTTGCAATATGTTGAATGTGTTTTGTGGTGGCGATGGAGCAGAGCGGACACGTTCCTATGAGCTCTGCACACAATTTTTTATTTTATACGCGAAAGCGACCATCACATATGATCGCCAAACACTCTTGGACTTAAGGATCATTTCAGTAAATTTGTACCAGAATGCAGACTGTAACTTACAAACAAAAGACTTACCTGTGGAGTTACGGAGAGACAAGGGAACACGGCGGGGGCAGGGGTGCCCACCCCCCAAGCAGAGATGCTAATGCTGCATTGAGCAAACTCTACAGTGAGGTTAGTAAACTTCCTCGAATCGCTACCTCAAGGCAGTCCCCCATGAAGTCCCCTCATCGTGGGCGACTTCAACCATTGCAACTTAAAGAAGGTAATGCCAAAATATTGTAGGGCCTCCGCAACCCTGGTTCCCCAAGATCCTCCTTTCACTGCCAATAACACTCAATACATGAAGTAATCTCCCCAAACCACCAGAGGGCAGTATTTGTAATATCTGAAATAACCACCAGGGGCAGCAACTCGAAACCTGTCATTCGGCCGTTAACATCTAACCAGAAGTGCAAAGTAGTAGCAAAAGTGCAACAGTATAACAAGTATGACAAGTATAATGACAGTATGACAGTGAACGGTAACAGTGACAGTAGCTGTGTGAGCAGAATATGCAGAGAATGTACACCAACTAGAGGAATATACTGAATATACTGAATATACTGCAGAGAATATACAGAGAGGACAGTGGAGTATATACAGTGCATGTGAAGTACAGGGTATATACAGTTATGTACGGTAATATACAGCATACAGGGTAGTGCAAATGTACAGTGTGAGAGTCTGACAGTGGTGCTGGAGTCAGTGTGCAGTTAGGAGGGTGGTGGTGGTGTATAGGGAGGGGGTAAGGAGTAGTGCAGGTGTGCAGATGTCGGGGGTAGGGGGACTCACCGAGTTCAGAAGAGCGACGGCCCTGGGGAAGAAGCTGTCTCTGAATCTGCTGGTCCGGGTCCGGAGGGATCTGTAGCGCCTCCCGGAGGGTAGGAGGCTGAAGAGATTGTGACGTGGGTGGGAGCTGTCCTTGCCAATGCTGCGCGCCCTTCGCAGGCAGCACTTGTGCTGGACAGCCTCAATGGTGGGGAGAGGGCAGCCGGTGATGCGTTGGGCCGTTTTCACGACTCTCTGCAGTGCTGTCCTGTCCGAGGCAGTGCAGTTGCCATACCAGACTGTGATGCAGTTGGTCAGGATGCTCCCGATGGTGCAGCGGTAGAAGTTCACCAGGATCTGATTGAAGAGATGTACCTTCTTCAGTCTCCTCAGGAAGAAGAGGCGCTGGTGAGCCTTCTTGACCAGGGCGGAGGGGTTGAGGGACCAAGAGAGGTCCTCAGAGACGCCCAGGAACTTGAAGCTGGTGACACGCTCAACCTCTGTTCCATTAATATAGATAGGGGAGTGCGTGACACCCTTGGTCCTCCTGTGGTCCACAATGAGCTCCATAAGTGAGTATGCCTCGCCTTTTGTGGTGGTGTGGAAAAAAGCTGGTGGGTTGCGTGTTTGCAATGACTTCAGAGGGTTGATGTTCAAAGCTTGAAGGATGCCCATTCCTCGCCTCACCAGTCTGTCTTGGTCAGTCAGACTGATATCTTGTTCTTGGTGGCAATTGCCTCTTTAGCACAATGGACCTCAACTCTGGTTTCTTCAACATCCCAATGCACGAAGATGACAAGAAATAGACAGCTTTGACGACTCCCCTCGGGCTGCATGCCACAGGGTCTGTGTAATAGTCTGGTGTCCTTTATGAGGATGAGGACTGGAGTCTTTGGGGACATGAACTTCACAAAGCTACATCTCTTCCTATACTGTACCTGCAGCAGCTGCCAACGCATTTGAAAAGAGTGAGAGAGACAATGCAATGTCAAAATAAAGAGAGAAATTGTATGCTTTAATGTTTAAGAAATATGTACAGGAAGAATTAAACTCAGTAAAAAATATATACATTTCTACAGAAATATTTTCCAATGATCTTTAAACATATTTTTTTTTATTAGCCAGGCTGTGTCAGTCACAGGCTACGGTAACACAGAAAATATTAACGATAAATGAAGCTTAACTTCACTGCGTTAAAAACCTGTTCAAAAGTTATACAATCCAATGCAATCAATCCATTTAATACATTTCCAGTAATGTTCAGTTGTGAGTGGACATAAACCAAAAGTCTTTGAAATCCGTCCTTTTTATTTCCAGGAACCCTACGCTCGTAAAATACAAATATTACATTCAGTTACCTCATTTTAAATACACACCTTTTACAAAAAAATACAACAAATACAAAAGCCAACAAATAATTACAAGATAATATTTACAAATAATTAGTGAGTATATATAGTTTGCAATCAGTCTTGTCACAAGATTCTATGTTTGTCAATACATTTAGCCTCTTTGGCCTTCTTGCGTGGGTCAAGTGAAGTTCAATCGTGGCTTGGCCAGGCCAACCGTGTCTTTAACACAGTGACTCAGAAGGAGAAAAGGATCAAAACAATGTCGTCTCAGCAACATGGATACATTAAGGTGACAGTTAGATCATGGGTGAGCTACAGCATGATATCTAAATATATTTATGTAGAGATATGAAGCTGTTATGGGAAGATATAACCAAAAAGTGGATGCCGTATGTGTATGTTTGGTGGATGGTTTAAGCAGCCTCACGTGGCCGAAGTTAGAGTCTGGGGTTGGGTAGGGCTGCACACCTGAGGTGCATTGACCAATCAGTGCACACAGAATAAACCAGCAATCTCCACACACACTCAGGGAGCGCTTGGTTGTTAGCTTTTTACCACCTCTTTTGTCACCATGATTACAAAATGCAATAAACCAGATAATTCACCATCCTGCTTGTATCCTGTATAAAAGAAGCCCTGAAAAGCCACATTAGTGGCATGTAGCAGTGAGCTAACTGCTACAATCGTATAAGTGTACATAACACTTTTTAAATGAATCATGAATATGTGTATGTGCATTTATTTTTGGCAAATACATCCATTACAATTTATTCATTTGATTCTAGCACATACGGGCACAAAGTGTACTATTGGCCATCTCTGATGTCTAGTAAAAGGTATTTATTCCTTTTAGGTGAAATTAAAAAAGTGGTCAAATTGTGTGGTCTATGTTGATCCATCTTGGGCAAGAGAAGTCACACCGATGTCCTTGGCTTGCGTATGACCAGGTGCACAGGACCATCGCTGGCGGCCTTAATGAGATTCCAAGCATCATAGTGCATGAGGCCCACAAGGGGGTGACTATTGATTGCAAGGACCTCGTCACCTACATCAATAGCCCGGGATAGCTCTGCAGCACCTCCTGTTGTGGACAAAGTACTCTCATTAATGGATGCATTTCCAAGAAAAGAATATGTATATACATATATGTATATACAATGTATATACATATATGATTATAGTTTTTATGATATTCCTATGTATGCATCTCGTGATTATAAATGATGCAAAGACGCACAATGCTGCATATGATTATTCAATTAATGCAATTCGCTTCTGAAGAATTGTCATGATGTCAAGGAAATGCAACAAAATGAGGGAACCGGTTACCTTTAAAAATGCGTTTGACATGCAGGGGTCTGTCACCCTGGGCCGAGGCCCTGCCCCCCTCCAGACTGAAGCCCAGGCCAGCAGAAGTCTTGTGAAGCTCTACCTTCAGTGCACCGTCGGGACCTACTTCCACTACTGATCAAAGAAAGAAAGGGCAAGTCAGGACACATGAATGCAGAATACGTGCAGTTGTATAACAATTTCATGTATATCACTGAAAAACCTAGATTATTATCTGTGTATATATGCATACATTTGTTTTATGTAGGACACTTTTTATGTCTACTTGTTTTGTTATTCACAGACTTAAAGGCCTTTTTGCATGGCTGATAACAAGTCTGTGTAGGTGGGTTTAGGGGCTCATCAATCAGCCTTGCATCAAAAATCACTGCTCGCCACTGATGCAGGTGATTTAGATTTTAATAGACTGTATAATGTAATAATAATGTAATTATTGTCATATCCCTTACACACATTAGGACTAAAAGTAGTCTGTATTTTATGGTTACTCATATTTCTAAAAACAAAAACAGGTACACACTAGATATCGACTATTAAATGTTCCCATTCATGTAGTACATTGTACAAAATGTATATGGACACATTGGTCACATCTCATGTTATTCTGACCTGCTCCAGCCTCCATTGAGTTCTCCTTGGTGCACAGAGAGAGCTGCCTCGGCTGATGTAAAATGTCAAGGCACAGAGAGCCACTGTGTTCACTTTCTTGGCCTCTGAAAATGACAACTATGGCCTGGGTGGACATCCGGGCTTGATGGAGATGGAATAACGCTTCTCCGTGGGTTTTACCTTCCAAGCTTGTGCCATTTATGGAGAGTACACCGTCCCCCCTGCGAATGGTGCCCTCTAGGCCGGCCGTCCCTTTGGCGAACACCCGATGAACCTTCTCAAATGGAAGTAAAAGTAAATCATTTTAACATTCTCATTGCCAATACTACAAAATACCCAGTGTAGTCTTACGTTTTTGACCATTTTGATGAAAGCTGGTCTGGTACAAACAGCCACGTATTGAGCAGGCACTGCACTAGTATGCTAAATGACTAAATTGTACATATTTAGTGAGTAGTATTTGTCCTTACCGTGACAGATTTCTGCTCGAGGTCCACTCCACCAGCAATACTAAAACCCAGCCCTGAGCCCTCTTCTTTGATGAGCACAACAAAGACAGTATCAACTTTAACCTGGAGAGTTAACAACCAGGTCAAGTGAGATTAGTTTGATAAGGTCATTAAGGCATTATAATTATGCTGTAATAAGAAATCTTTTTTAGATTTACCACTGTGAAGGACAAAGTTACCTCAGATAGGGCCTTAGTTTCTTGGAGCAGAGACAGCACATCAGATTTGCTCTTCAACAGGGAAAGCACTGCTTGTAGCCTGCTCTGATCCAGAGGAGAATTTGCCAACTCTCTCAATCTACAGGACACAAACATTTTCTGCACTTAAATTCAGAAATGCATACAGTATATTAACTGCACAGCCAAGACCTTTGGCAAGACAATTTTCAAAACAGTTTTAACATCAAGACTTGAATCAATCAATCAATACATGATATGTCTCATTCGCCTTACCTAATTGCCCAGCCGCTTAGATCTGGGGGGTGGCCATCTGTTCTGGGGTGTTCCTGAGTTGATCCTTTAACAGCCCTTGGATTATTTTCTATAACAGCCACCCCTGTTGCAGTTTGGTCAGAGCTCTTGTCCAAGTGGGATTCTATAAAACCAGTAGGCTGCATCTGTGGGGCAGTTTTACAATCCATTGCACTTGAATTGCTGCTGAAGTCCTCTGTGCATAGTTTGTCTAGTTCAGGCATGCTGAGTGCCCTGAGCTCCCGCATCTTAATGCGAGAAAGGTTTGTATGCCCTCTTTCATGCTTTTGTCTTAAGACGGGTGTTGTTGTTGGGCTGAGGCCATCAGAACGTTTTGGAGCTACATCCATATTCTTGTCCTGGGAAGCTGTGTTGCATTCTACAGGTGGGTCAACGCTAGTCAAAGTCATGTTTGAAGGAGACTTGGTGAGAGATAGCAAGGGAGATGAGGAAAGGTTAAAGTTGTCCACACCAGAACTCAAACTCCTCTTTAGTGAACGACAGTCTATCGCACTGACTAAACCCATATAACCAGACAATCTCTGGTTAAGTGAAGGTCTGCAACTTAAAGCATACGATGAAGGAATGTCAATGCCTTTAACTACTGGCTTTTCAAAACTTGCAAGATTCTCAAAAGACTTGATCTTTTGTTGGACTGAGAAGGGATTGGGGTCCACAGGAAATGCACTGTCTGTAGAAAGACTTCGTCTTTCCATTGCTTTTATATACAGTCTTGATCGACTGCACTTAATCCTCTCATCCGTCTCTGGTGTTTTGAAAGGTTTAGCACTACTATTATTTGAAAGCACCTCATTTGTAGACTCTGTTGCTGCCTTACTGATAATGCCATTTGATTTTGACACCCTCAGTATGGAGCATGGCAATATAACCATTGGAGCTACACTACCATTTGTGCTTCCATTAAATGTGTCATGCAAAACTGTCCTTTCAGTTGTGTTCTTTGTAGTCATAGGTTTGCTGTGGGCCTGAACAGGTGTGGGAGATGAAGTGGATGACAATCGAACCTCTATAAATGTCCTCTGTGTTGCAGATGTCTCTTGTTTGCCACATGTTTTGGCAAATACCCGAGTTCCTTGCTGTGGCTCCTTTGCTTTATTGTCAAATGCTGATACCTCTAACTTTCTACTGGGAAGAATTGACTTGTCTTTTGCTTGGCCTCTATTTAATTTGGGAGAGACAGGACAGGTCATCTCCAATTGTTTAGTAACTCTTACACTACTGGATACATCAATTTTCTTGGGTTGTAGTTTGGGTGACTGACGAGGAGAGCTGTTAGCATTTCTAGTGATGGGGCTTTGTGCCCTGGTGGGTAAAAGTACAAGTTGCTCCTGGTGCTTGCTTTTACCCTTAATCATCAGGCCTTTTAATCTTGGAGCACTGGTGTTTGGTCTATTTTGAGATTTCTCCTGGGGTTTACTTTTCCCTGAAAGTTTAACACATTTTGACTCTGTTACCCTATGCAGTGGGCTCCTGGGACTATTTGATACAGTTCTGAAATCGGGAATAACTTTTTCCCTTTCATTGTCCCCTATTGACTGAGAACTTGACAGTGTTGTCTCTGACTTGCTGTTATCTGAGATGGTCTTTGAGTCTGGTGGTGCCAAATTCTTTGTAATCTGTTCATCATCTCTCAATGAAATGGAAGTGTCTTCAAAATTTGACAAAGTGAATTGCTGGTTATTCAATGAAGGGGCCTGACTGCTACAAATGCCAAGACACACAGCACTGGATGTCTCAACTTTGGAACATGAGGAGGTATTGGGGCACTCTGAAGACTCCAAAGGCACTGGTATGGGATCTGTGGAAAACTTGCATGACTCTTGGCAAAAGGAAAGACTAGATTCCCCAGGCAAAGTGAACCCTGAGGCATCGGAAATATGTAGATGATCTGTCGAGATTACAGGGCCATCTTTTGAGATTAATTCTGGGTCCTCCAGTAACCAAGAGTTCTGAGCAATGTTTTGATCAACCTGGCCAGTATTTTGAAGAGGCAAAGTCCCTTTTATTAACTTGTCCATCTGAGTAACAGGTTCCCTGGCTTTAAGAAAGCAAAGCTCCACTTCTTCCACATCAGACTCCGGTTCCTGGAATCTTTCAAGGTTGGCAATTCTATCCACAGAATGGCTGTCAGTGTTGGAGTCACTTTCTGAATCACTGTCCATCATGCTATTGTACATGTGTTTTGAGCTGTCATCTGATTGCTCTCCATTTGATTGATTAGAAAGTGGAACATTGTTGTCTTTGAACTGGCCAACATTTCTGGAGTAATTGTGTAAAAATGTGGTGCCCACATTTTGTAGGCAACCCTTATTACTTCCTGTGTCCAGGTTGGAAAGGTGCACACAGGGCAGTGTTGGTGCCTGAATACCAACAGTCCTGAGTGGGATGGGGCAACAAGGTAGAGGGCCATTGCCTGATGATTTGGCAGAGGAGCCAGAGGATGCACTTGCATCATCACGGGTACCCAAGTCGCCAATTACAATGTCTGTATTTGTGACTGGTATTTGAGAATCTTCATTTGGATGCATTATAGGGCTGGTATTTGTATTTGGTAGAGATGTTCCGGGATTTTCCATTGCTTTTCGGTCATCCGTTTCTTTCTGGTGGAGTCTGGGTGCGTCATCTTTATTGAATCCATCGCCACTTCCTGATGACATTATCAAACTCGAAAGCCGGTTTACAGCTGTGTGGAAAAAATATTGATAGATATTTTTAGTAACTATGGTCCAAATGTTTCTTTCCTGATTGCTAAGCATTTTGAGCATGAATGCTTGTTTAAAAGGTGATCATAGTGATAATATATAAATAGTCAAAGGGGGTTGCTACTATGCTACTTCATATGGGTACCTAATACAAGACAGATGGCATATAAAACCTCTAGGTCATCTACCATTGACTACTGAGGTTAAAATGAGGAAGATAGTCACCATGGACACAAAGGCAGCTGCTCGCAGTTCTCTATTGGGGAGTGAAGGGTACTGGCAGCAAGGGAAGTGTAATCCTACTTGTAAGGGCAGCATGAGTGGGGAAAGAAAACTGCTCTATTTGATCCATGTCTAGTTCATGTCAAATAGTTCACGTCAGATCTTACGTCAAAACAGATTTTCCATTGATGCCATTTTCCTCCATTCTTTCTTTCTTCATAGTTAGATTTTTAAATAAGAAGAATCTTTTCATTTCAACTAATGAATCATCTTTGAGACAAGCTTTATTATATCTGAAGACCAGTCTAGGATACTGGGCCGACATGTACATGTGAAATAGTAGACCTAAAACCACCGGACCTTAAATCGAAAGGTCCGGCAATTATCAAAGATATTTTGGAGATTCATACCTGATACAGGTCTCTTGATTTCCAAGGAGAGCGTTTCAGGAAGGTTACGCATAAGGTCACATATCTCCTGATAGCTCGAGGCACCAACCTGCAAGTCCCCAATCCCCACTATTTCATCTCCAACACTCATTTTGCCATTGGATTCCTGGAAAAATGACAGCATTGCCCAGATTAAAAGCAATCATCATAAGACCATCCTGAAACAATGGCATACGGTGATGATGAGGAATGTTAACCATATTAAAGTAGGTATATTTCTGAAACCTGTGAAGCATTTTACATTTTAGGCATAAAAACAACAAAAACATCATCAATAAGGCTCTGGATCATCTATCGGATTAAAAAAGTGACCAACCCATTGAAGAATGTAAATGTAAAGAAGTGTAAAAAAGAAACACTCACCCTTTCAGCAGCCCCGCCTGTTCTCAATGCAGTGATGACCACCTTCAGAGGGGACGACTTGATCTCCAGATCAAGGCCAAAGGACTCTTCCTTGCTCTTCCTCACGATGACCTTGTCAATGGTGCACACACCGGCCAGTTCGCCGCCCTCCACTCTCCTACAGTGTGGAAGCGAAGGCCATGTTGGAGTCTTAGCCAGTGCTCCACTACCTGATGGTGCTTCTTGGGATTGGGATGGGGAAGACGTCAAAGTCAGAGGAAGATCCTCGCCTCCTATGAGCTTTGGTGGCTGACCATTTTTGGGTACCTCGGTGCTCATCATGCTCTTGACACGCATCACCGCTTTGTGCTCCAGCTTCGGGGAGCGCTTGGACTCTAGCTGTCCGCCGTCCCGGCTAATTTGAGTGTCTTTCTTTACATCCAGCTTACTGGACACACAGCCGACGTCTGCCGATTTGCATGCTTCAAGGTCAAAGGGGCCATGTATGGGTATGAAGGGGGACTCCGAACCAGAGGTCACAGCAACACTTTCCTCAGACTCCAGGGAGCTACTGTAGAATGGCATGGGGGGCTGTGTCCTCCGAAGCTGCCGCAGATCTACACCATCCTGGCCGTCCTCATCCACCTCTACGGATGACGTTGCCTGGACGGAGACGCGAGCACCGGCGGTCCGGATGTCCGCTGGTTGTCGGCGGGTTCCTTCTGGGTTCTCGTGGTCGTTGAGGATGTGGTCATCGTCGTCACTGTGTTCATCCTCGTAGCAGATTACGCGCCGCTGGCGAAGGAGAGGGCTCCTCACGGAGGAGGGGCTCCTCATGGAGGAGGGGCTCCCAGTGAGACTCTGCTGAGGTTGTACATCCACATGGTCGTTTGTTACAGCCGGGCTGCTGTTCTTGGTGTCTGATGTCCGGTACAGGAGACTATGCTCTGTTTCTGTTTAAAGAGGCCAGGGGGATGATGAAAAACAAATTATAGTAGTGCCAATAATATCATAATATATAATATATAACATTCATATAATAAAGAAATAAAGAAAAACTAAAGCTAACTCAATCATGAAATCAAACTTTTACATTCATATATATTTAGTATATGTTCGCATTCATTTGAACAAATGGAATTTGTTTATTGATCAT
>OMOU01045103.1:28564-49833 GCA_900312585.1 Malacocephalus occidentalis
CGCATACTATCTACTGGCAATCAACCAGTGATGGGAAAGGAGTCTCTCGTCTATTTTTTGGAGCTTTTCCTGTTAAAACAGATGAAAACATGTGTTAGCAAGGTCGTGAGGAGGCTGCATGATCTGCCTCAATGGTTAACCAGGCATTTTAAAAATTTAAAAACATTTATACTCATTTCAAGTTGATGTTCACCTCAATCTTTGTGGCCAACCCTTCAACTAGTCTTCATTGAAGATGTTTTAGTTTATTTGTGCGCTCCACACCAATAACGGCTGCTTGCTATCTTCCCTAGGGCCTAACTTAATGCCCTACAAAGGTGTAGCTCCAGTAGCACTGATTTATGCAATACAACTAAGCCAGATGATGTTTGCCGATAACTGCTCTGAGCATTGTAGTGGGGGACGGGTTGTTTTATGTTGTAGGTTGTAGTTTGTTTTCCACACATCACCTCTTTATCACGCGCATTATTCATGCATTATGAGTAATAACGCATATTAGGCTATTTCCTATGTATGTGTGTACAGATTTACATCAGAATACAAACAAATATATTTCCAATGCACTTAAAAGATATCCACAATGAATGAATGAATGCATGAGCTCTCTCTCTCTGGCCACAATAGCTCCTAAATGGACAGAAGGAGTGACCAACTGCTTTATGATGCTAATGGTTCCACATCAAAAGTATTCAATCGCAGGAAAGACCAGGCTGGGCTCACCGCTGGAGGAGAAGCCACGCTCCCTCCTGGGGCAGCAAAGATTTAAACGTGTTCAGGGAAGACACCGAGGAATATAGTGCATGTGTGGGAGCTCCAGGTCCAGGCTTGAGGCCCTTAGCGAACCAGAAGCTGTGATCTGTTCTGAGTTCACCATTTTCAAATGATTTAAGACACCATGGTCAACGTAATAACGTACAGTGTGTCATTTGTCTATTCACCAGCAGACTGCTGTCACCATTTTAAATATTGCATTAAAAAATCACATTTTGCTTCCTGTCCTGATAGACTTTAGTCAGACGTTGGCTGTGCTATTATATCCTATATACTGTTATCTTCAATGATGTCTGTTGAGGACATTTAGTCATGAAAAGAGATAACCCTTGATTCATCTCCAGTGTCCCATGCACCTGTGTGTGTGTGTGTGTGTGTGTGTGTGTGTGTGTGTGTGTGTGTGTGTGTGTGTGTGTGTGTGTGTGTGTGTGGGTGTGTGTGTGTGTGTATGTGTGTGATACATCAGCTTTGGGTTGCATTCAAATGCAGCAAGAAACATTTTTCCTGGGACTGAAATGTCTTATAGTTGTTTGACCTCATCGGTTAATGCTAAAACAATGAAACAAAGCTTGTAAAAACCGAGTAGTGTGTGCAAACCTTTTAAGGAAATCTTTCTTTTGTGTGATGACATAAACTAAATGAAAGCAAGTGCTCTCTGTTGAACTGTGACTCATATAATGATCATTGAACATCAGAAAATGATGGCACTGAGCTTCACTTGTGTGTCTCACAGATGTATGTCAGTCCACCTGGACATCCCATTCTTAGATCAGTCCACTAGGGTTAGGGTTAGAGTTCACTCAGGCCATTAATCAGGCATCATAATGCTTACATTGCACATCAAATGATGCTCCAATATTGACAAACTTGACCGTCAAAGACCGCCAAAGCAGGGATAGCATCAGCACTAATTGTCTGCATGGCTTAACTGTCATTGTTTGAATCGCCAAACCCAAATTGAAGGTCCTTAAAAATGATCTGCTGCAAAAATGTTGAAAGAACAAACTAAAAGATATACATAACAACCACCGTGGCTCACCTAAAAGAATGACAAAATTGTATTTCATTAAAATAATATCAATTAATGAATGAATCCCCCAAAATGACGATGCCATTATGCATTGTTAATTTGTAGGGAAACATGTCGTTTATTTCCACAGCAAGTGGCTATATTGTTTGTAGTCCTTCAAAGTGAGTCTAAGGTCTGAAGGCAGATATCTTAATGAGCGAGTCACATGGGTTATTCTAGCATGAGATCCATAAAAATGACTTTCACACCTTTCATAGCTGACCATAGTCCTACCTGGCTGGAGGGCTCACTGCCGTGGGAATCCGTCTTGCATTCCTGAAGTCCAGAACTTGTCGGTAAGGTGGCAGTCCCTCCATTTTGGAGATGACTGGGGGCACTTTTTACATGGGGTAACGGATTGGTTCCCGGTTGTCGTTCGTCCCGAGGCCCTGGATCTTCTGAAGGGGCATCCCCGTTGTCCTTATCCAGGGAGCTGTGGACCACGACGGCACCGGAGCCAGAAGAACTATGGTGACCGTTCTCCAGTTCAGAGTCCCGACTGTCTTTGCTGTCCTTGCTGTCTCTGTTTAACGACGAGCGGGAAACCACGCCAAACTTGCGCGTTCGTTTGCCATTTTGAGCCGGACTGCCGGGTGCCTTGAAGGCGTCGTCGCCCCGCGGTTCATCCGAGCGGCCGGCCGGCCGGACGGACGCCCCGTCGGTGTCGCCATTGCCGTTGCGAGGCGGGGGAGGAGCCTTTCGTTTTATACGCCGTAGCATGATCAGGTATATGCAGCCGCCATTCCAGCACTGGTCTGCCAGGTAGCTGAAGGAGGGGAACACAGAAAGAGTGTTAGGTGTTGTCCACGTACCACCAGGACACGAGTGAAAACAGATGTATCCTCAGCTACTGCCAAAAGAGATTTTTTGGCAAAACATTTTTTCAAATCCCTGATGTGAAGTACTACTTCTATGGCTTTTTTTTCTTTTTCTTTTTTTATCCTTTCGCGAATTAGCAATTTGATGTGTGGCCATCTCATGATGTGTCAAAGTGTCAAATGCCATTTGACACTTTGAGTGGTTACATCACCCTCCCAAACCTACTGTATACTTTGAACTCCAACTGAAGAGTCTGAAGGATGGGCTGCATTCTAACGATTCATGAGCTGTTTTATTGGCCCAGACCCATCGTGTCAGGTGTCATATGGCTGCTTCACACGCACCAATAAAGTACCTCACAGAGACAGACAGTGGAGGAGGGCACAATATACCGTATAACATTTATATATACAGTATATATACATATGTTATCAGTAACTTCGGCTCTGACAATATTGAAAGACTTTTTTAGAAACCAACTGTTGCTCATATTATGAAGGAGTGCATGTAGATCAGGGGTGTCTATCTCATGTGAGGTTGAGGGCCGTAACAGACCGAATGCTAAGGAGTACTATATGATATGATCTAAGATGTACTCTCTGTAATCTCATGCAGCTTAGTGGATATTTGTAGGAACTACAAGCGAAAATGATGTGTGATTTTGGATAAAGTGAACAAATCTATAAGATGGAAGAAATCAATCCGGTTGATCAAATTGCCTCCCGGGCCAGATTGGATCAGCCTGCGGGCCGCATACAGCCCCCGGGCCGCATGTTTGACCCTCCTGGTGTAGATCATATATATTCAGAGCAAGATACAATGATCTGTTACCACATTCCAAAAAAACATAATCACAATCATCAATGATTTGATTTGAGTTTGGATTACAAAAACATCAATCCCGGAGTCATTTAGCACTTGAAAGTTGTGTTGAACACTTATTTCCGGCCAAAAAGTGGAACTACAATGACAACGTTTTAGTGAAGGTCAATGCAACAAAGAGAAAAATGTGAATCAAAGGAGAGAACTTACAGACCTTGAAGAGCTCTGCTGCAGGACAAGCAAGAAGCCTGTTCTAGGTTATGGACACAACAATAGCTGAGACTCCTGCAAGGGGTTTCTACATCCACTGTCCCCTGTGTCAGCCTCTAGTGCCAGCAAAACAGAGTTGGCCTGTCTGTCTCTCTCTGTCTCTCTCAAAAACAGAGCCAACCCGTCAGCTATTCAGTGTGCCGGTGTGTGGCTTGACAGCACTAATGCAACCACCCTAACAACAACAAAGCATTTGCTTACATCCTCAAACTGGACGGCAGACAAAGGGCCTGGAAAACAATTTGGAGCCACAGAAGTGAACCACATTACCATGGCTGACAATAAAACGCATTTAGGCCATTATTTAGGAAATTGAAATGTTACTGCACACCGTGTATTCCTTTTTTTTTCTTCATCAAAGAAAAAAAAGGAAATGATATATTTTTAGTTGCCAAATTGTCCCTAGTTCCATTTCAATTCAACGTAGGTCAACTGGTTGAATTGATTGACATGATTTGAATGGTATTCACTTGAATGGTATTCAACCAAACGCAGCTGTAGTGGAGAACAACTCGGGAACATCTCAATGTGTGACAGACAGAAGGCCACATTTCATCATATTCACCCAGTCTGGAACAGAATGCTCCCCATCAGTTTGTTTTGCTGTCTGAAAATAACAGACCTCCACAACCTAAAGGCTGGCTGAGCATCTAATAATAGGCTAGGCCTTTTCA
The DNA here is from genome assembly GCA_900312585.1 of Malacocephalus occidentalis. Taxonomy (NCBI): domain Eukaryota; kingdom Metazoa; phylum Chordata; class Actinopteri; order Gadiformes; family Macrouridae; genus Malacocephalus; species Malacocephalus occidentalis. The sequence continues at coordinate 32,990 of OMOU01045103.1, forward strand.
AAGCATGCAATAGCACTTATTTTGGGTAACATGCAAATGTGCTTGCATGGTAATATAGAAACGCAGAGTGAAAGGCACGTATGGTATATGGAAGATGACAATCAGCTAAACAACTTAGCAACGATATGTAGCCAAGATATCATCGCAGGAATGTTTCATGGTCCCGACGGCCCGGCTTCTCTCCATCGGTGGCCAGTTTTTGGGGTGATTATTTTCCCGTGAGGTATTTGGAAACCAAGTGAGCAATGCATGTCCCGCCCAAAACGACATGTTTGTTTTGTTGGAGAAATATGATTTTAAGATGTGTGTAGCAATGTCAGCAGTGAGACCACAATGTTGGTCCAAGGATTGAGGAATGATCTCAGGCTCAATTTCAAGCCCAAAAGGTCGCAGATTTTCGTAAACGGGGGCCTTTTCTTCAGAGCTCGCCTAGGTTGACTAGCATCTATCAAAACAAAAATTAAATAGTTGTAGTTTTAATACATGAATAGTACCTGAAGACTCGTCTCACAAACCAGACTTAAGAAGTCTGTCCGCAGACCAGCTCAAACCTGGGTGGAACAGATGTTTAACTTTCTTTTGCTTCATATTTGTTTCAACCAATGACTTTGATTGAGGCAGGGATTTGTAAGCGTGTGTAATTGGCGAACACAAACTGTAATAAAAAAGTGTCTGGAAATGTTTCAATTGAATGCGTGTAAACTGGCCACTCATTAAAATCCCCTTCTGAACGCTTAATCCGCTGAATTAGTTATCATCTGGAGAATATCTCCATAATAAAACAGGAAACTATGCATGACTCCGCCCCTTGCAGTTTCTGGTTTCCTGCCCAGGTTCTGTGCTGTCTCCACTCAGAAGGTCTGCGATAACATAGTAGAAGTGCTGGATCCCTGATGATCTGAATAGTAATGTTAAAGGGATATTGTACTATTACTGTTATTATTATTATTTTTATTATTATTAGAATTGTTTTCCGCCATGCACACCTAAAATGGGTTCACATCCACAATTACATAATTAATCCGGGTGAATAAAAACATCTGCATGTTGAACAGACATAAACTATAAGTGGATGAATCAAAAACATTCCACAACATGTCCAAGGCTTGTCTCGCTGTCCTTTTAGATACACTGAAGAAAAATATAAATGCAACACTTTTGTTTTTGCTCCAATTGCTCCGACTTTTTCTATGTACACGATAGGCCTATTTCTCTCAAATTGTATTCACAAATTTAAATGTGTGTTAGTGAGCACTTCTCCTTTGCCGAGATAATCCCTCCACCTGACCGGTGTGGCATATCAAGATGCTGATTAGACAGCATGATTGTTGCACAGGTGTGCCATAGGCTGGTCACAATACAAGGCCCACAATACACGCTAAAATGTACAGCACGTTTGTGAACAACATTTGAGAGAAATAGGCCTTTTGTGTACATACAAAAAGTCTTAGATCTTTGACTTCAACTCAACAAAACAAAAGTGTTTATATTTGTATTCAGTATAATAATATATGTACATTTACATGGTCATAAACATATGACAAATAATATCAGCCTACTGTCCTGTAATGTCTTAGGAAAGCCTAGAGAGTGTGATTGGGACATAGTGACCTCACAAGTGGGAGTGACCACTACCACTCCCCCGTATGATGACTATGATAATCAGCCTACCCAGTGAAGTGAACAGTATCAACTGGCTTATCTATCAATCATACATCTCGGTGGACACTCCCACTTATGGTCACTGTAACACAATGACTAATTATAAATGGCTTGGAATTTCTAATCACACTTGGTGGTAAAATCGGGGCCTTTAATGTTCAAAACCTTACCTCTCTCTCTGTATTTAAATGTATCTGACGAGGACTCGGGTAATAATATAGTATAGTCTATTTTTCAATCCTGTGTATATTTCGGAAAATGGGATTGGTGGAATGACTGAAGGATTGTCCCAGGAGTAGCCTTATCCTACCATCAGTATAAAAGTCAAACAGGTGACACGTGTGATGATGAGTCATGGCGGCATGCTCTGGGTAATGTTTTGACATGCTTACCACTGTGTCACTCTGGGAGACAAATAAGGAAGAAAACAACTTGGACCGCAGGATCAGTGGCGAGGGTGTTGATTCACACACACAAACACACACACTCACTGGCATGCACACACCCACACCCACACAGGCACACATGAATTTGTTATTAGACCCAAGAAGCTACGTTTGAGGACAAATTACCTTGATCCATCTCATGATCATTAGCCATGCAACATGTCGCACTCTTTTGGTTTCCGTCCTCCTTTAATAACAAAGCGCATAAATCTCGTTTTAGTGTTTTGATGTTCGTTAAAAGAGAGCGATTCAAATTCTCCCACCTAGTCGCTCACCAATCACGCAGACCCCTTGTTAGAACTACCTCTCTGTTTTACTCACACACGTACACACGTACACACGTACACACGTACACACGTACACACGTACACACAATCTTCAGGTTGTGCATTGCTCATTGTATTTACTTTTTGCCATTTGCCAACTTGAATCTAATAAACATTCTTATATGATAACTATTTGTGGTTATTGCTTGAATGTTGTGTTGAAGCCAGCCTCTGTCGCGCAAAGAACTCCGAATACTTCACCATTCCTAGCTATCGATATAGTAATTATTAATCATAGTTCCACTTTAATAGTTTAATATATGTTATGAGGCTGAATCCACTGCTTGGTCCCTGGTTCCACGGTGGTGCCCCGTGATTCTTAATTCAGATTAATACTTTTTTTTATTTTAATAATTCATACTTTTCTAGGATTGTTATTAATTATAAGCTGATAACCGACAGTACCTACAGACTGATGTACCAGAGATGCTTTTTAAAACATCCTGCTCACGTGACACAATGTTCATTACAGCTAATCTAAATGCTAGTCCCCCCCTGCATCCACCTAGAATATAGGTCATTGGAGTATAATCATCTATTTTACAGTCAATCTTTCCATCGACACATAAAAGGTTTCTTAAGCTGGACAATATGAGTATGTGAGGGCAGGGTGAAAAGTGCACAATCTCCTGTAACACTGGCAGGAAGTTGGTGACAAAGGCGATAATTGAATGCTGGCAGGGAATGTTAAGCGGACATGCTTGAACTTATCAATTGGCCATCTTTTAATCCTATTGAACAAAACAAACATGTGCTGTTTTCTTCATTGAATTTGGAAATTCACAGTAGCAAATTCATTTCAAATTCAGACCTCCAGATACCAGCTCAGTTGGGGAAGTAGGCGGTGGAAGCAGGCAACAGAATGCGACAAGACCACCAGTTCACACCTTCTGATGGACAGTAAACATCTGCTCTCTCTTCTGTTGGTTAGACCATTACACACAGAACAACGGGATTATCAACACTTTTCCCAGGACCGATGACATGAATGAACTTGCAACGAGGTGGTGAGATGGTTGGCGACGCACACCACCACCACCACCGCATTCATTTAGGTCGGGATCAGTCACCGAGAGGTTGGTGGAGTGTTCCTTGAGACCTTGTAGCCTATCAGTCCAGACATAGACATACAGCTCTTCCCACGCTGGATACACACCGCTGTGTGTACTGTGTGGAGTCGTGGACCGAACGTTTCTGTGTTCCAGCCAGCAGTAAACACATTCCTTGGTTAGGTGGAACTACTTTGGTCTTCAGGAACTACTTTGCTCAGCACTTTCTGTTTTAAATAAGCACACGAGAGCAGGCAGGAGGAAACGGTGCCCACCACAACTCACTGGGGGGCGGGGGGGGGGTCTCCTGGGACCTCCTGATTAGCATGCAGACAGACCTACACTCAGCTCTGGGGCTCTCAGAGTAGCAGGCCTATCACCAATTAAGAAATCCACGAGCTGTATCTAAGAATAAGAAAGAATAAGAAATAAGAAAGTTGAATCTAAGAAATAAAAAAAGAGTAAAAGTGAAACATATGGTCCCACTAGCTGTCCCATAAGGTATTATTTGTGTAGATGTCTTGTCTCTTCATACAGGAAACGAAATGAAATAATCCTTGACCGAAAAAGATTAATCAGGCTGATAGAGGCTATAGCCATCTGTTGCTCAACTATGGGCATTTTCCTTTTTGCCTGTGCATAATACACTGGAGTTAAGTTAAGGGGTCGGTCAGTAGTCAGAGCACAGTCACAGTTGCAGGCAACCAGAGCAGAGGACCAAGCAGGGCTTTTAGCCGGACTGATCCTTCAGTCAGTCCAGTAGTACAAGTCTACATTCACCTGCTGGTCTAGTGCCAAATCAGAAGGGCAAAGCTACACATAGCTAACCCAATCCTTCACAGATTTACAATAGTTTGTTTGTGTAACCAAGACCCTTTCCTTACCAATATCGATGATGTTGACCTATCCATTCATAAATGTGTTGCAATTATGGAGAAATGTAAATATAATTTAGAAGTGATCCTTAAGAAGACAGTGGCAGGGGGATCACAGAGAGCTAAATATTACTACACGTTCTGCGCTAGAGCTTAGAGGTAATTATAATAACAACGACTGTTTTTCATATGACCATTATTGCGTCAATTGCGTTGCATGTTGCATGTTTTTGGAATTAGGCCATTTTTCACAAACCTGTCAGTGCCCAATATGTCTGAGAAATAGCCCAACGTCTCCAAACATTTTGCAAAGTCTACACAGTAATATACTCTAATTGAAATAAAGATTATTTGTTTGTCGTTTCTATTATCAAGGCTTATATATAGTATTCTGTCCATTGGACAAAAGGGTCTGCCAAATGCCCAAAATGTAAATGTAAGAAGCAGCGTGATTATTAAATTGTTGCCTCATTTGTCCTCCATCCCAAGACCACAACTTATCACACAGTATTTTTTGTACGACTGATTACCATGGATTCCAAACCCTATAGTTTGTACGCGATGCCATTGAATTGGCAATTCTGTATTGTGTGGAGCTCGGTAGAGAGCAGTGTATTGCATTGAATAGCCTACTGTCAGGTGTACATTAAACAGTGAGTCAGAGTGCACTGGACCTCACTTGCTGCCAGCCTGTTAAGAAAGGATTGACCTCATTGTGCAGGTAGATCTACTGGGGTTTCTTCCTAGCAGGCAGTGAAAACGGCCAATACATTTGCTTTTAGTCTGTTCTTTAAGAGTAATATTGAAGAACCACACATGAGAAATTGCAAAGCATCCAGGCCTATACTAGCCACCCGCTGATATGATTTTGGTTTTAGAGTACGCAAGCAAGGTAAGCGAAACATGATATAGTGGTATACATTGTAACATCGATAACTTTTATACCATTTCGATCCCCAACTTACCGTCTTCTCGACTTCAGAAATCGGACTAATCAAAAATGTTACTTTTCCTAAGCGTAACTAAGGTAACAACTTCCTTGCCATGCAGGAATAACCGTTTATAACAATGGTTTCTAGCAGCGTTACAGTAATAATGATATAACATGACAGTTTAACAACACGGGCTGAGCATGCCTACCTGGAATAACATCCATTAATCCACAGAGATGTCGCGACCCAGCAAGGTACGCAATCTAGGCAACGACGACAACATGAATCTGCCTTCAGTCGGATCATGAAACCCAACTAATAACTAATAACTAATTGGATCGTATCACCAACCATGCCTCCAAAACAAGACGTCGTTGGACGTCTCCCTGCATCTGAGCTAAAGGAGGACAAGTCAAAGCACGTTGTGGTGCGAGGCGGGGAGGGGGCGTGTCGGGCGTGATACACGAACCAAGCGTCGTGATCGTTGTGGGCGACGACGTTGTCTATAGAGTAGTATAATGGGTTGTTGGCTAATTAGAGGGCACGATGTTGCGCGCATGTTGGATTATCAGCCCCGATCTTTGAAAACGCCGACCGAAAATTTGTGGTGGGCTACTACCTTCACCCATGTATTGCCGTATTGCCTATATATTAGTCGAGAAGAAGTCTCAAAACTTCTTCTTGGGATGCAAGACGGTGGCTTTTCCCCAAAACTACTCATTTTCTTTTCTTTTCTTTTTTTATTTTTTTTTTGCGCGTCATATGTGCACATGGGCAACTTTTATATCATACAGAGTGGTGGGCAAACCAGTCATCCCTAAGAAGAAACAAAATATGGGGAAAGACTTGGGCAATTTCGTTCGCTGACAAATGTCGCCCCCGACTGGCGGTAGTAGGAACAGTTTAGAAATCAGACCACAACAAGACACCTGATCTGAGGTATGCTAAATATGCATCCTTACTCGTATAAAATTGACCGTTTATGTGAATAACAACTTTTTACACTTTGTTGGCTAATTACGACTTCTTGGTTGGTTGATTGCAAAATGGTTGAACGATTGAATGGATTATAATGAGAAATGTGGATGCAGAACCCACAAATTATGCATAATTCCTATCATGAATTTCCAATTAAATTGAGTCAGTCAGACATAAAGAAAGGTTGTTCACTCGTGAGGTAAAAGCATGGGATGGGGACAATATGACCATTGAATTCCCCAAACATAATTTTACGGAGAAGAAACGACCAAAAACATTTTGGTTTGCAACTATTCACTGAACTGCTTATTGTGGATACCTTTAATGCTTTTTAAAGCCACTGACTGAATTCTGCATTTTGTGCAGATCAAAGCATTGGTCTTCACTTCCAGCTTCTTATGAAAACAACAATTTCCTGTATTTTACCAAGAAGCTCCATTGCCTCGAGTCATGAACAGAGAAGCTTATATAGTTGGCTTTAACTTTGATGAGAAGGTCAAACTCAAAACAGTGATTTGGGATAAACAGCTATTTTCAAACTTCAGAATCAGAATTGTATCTTACAGGTATGTTGACTTTGTGAATGACAGTGAATATAGGCATGTCATTGAGGAGGAGGTGCAGGGTTACAGGTAGGCTGTGGATGTTCAGGAGTCCAATCCAGTAGCCTACCGTTTGACTGGGACACCAACACAGAATGTCTTGTATTTGGATTGCTTTAAAAAAAATCGACTTGAAGGTTTCCTTCACACAGGTTGATTACAGTAAATGTATCCAAACAGACAAAGGTAAACCCAGCATAGTTGTATCATACTGGTGCAATCTGATTCACAATTAGACAATTAAAACGGAAGTCAGAACAAGTAACACAGCCTTGTTAGTACAAACAACTAACAGGAAATGTAAAACATCTGTAATAACAGAGAGGCACGTTTTTTTGCTTGTATTACTAGTTAATGGAATTACATTGAGGGGGGTCTTCTCAGACAGTAATACTTGCAAATCCAGCTTGTCCCCCATTAATCTCAGAGCCCATCGGTGGGATTAAGGGGTGGGGGGTGTTCCTTATGGCCTAGTGACTATCTCCCCCCAGCCCTACTTCTACACCGCCATCATTGAGTCCATCCTCGCCTTCTTCATCACCATCGGGTACGCTGCTGCCACTGCCAAGCACGAGAGCAGACTGCAGCGTGTCACTGACTCTGCTGAGAAGGTGATTGGCTGCAATCTGCCATCTTTCCAGGACCTGCACGCCTCCATGACTCTGAGGCCAGCAGGTAAGATTGTGGTCGACCCCTCCCACCCCGGACATAAGCTCTTTGAGTCTCTCCTCTCTGGCAGGGGTGATGCGGTCCATCAGGACTCAAACCTCACGCCACAAGAACAGCTTCTTCCCCACAGCAACTGGCCTCATTAACGAGACCCGGGACCCCCACTGATCCCTAAGCCCTATGGACACTTCACTACACGTTTTAACAGGAGTATACTGGGAAAGACCTTCGGCCCTGGACATATGTGTGTAGGTTGTGCTGGGTGTCTGTTCCGGGCCCGGTCCGGGAACAGACACGCAGCACGCGCAGCGCATCACGAACGACCGGATCGCAGAGAGGGCCGGTAAAGATGCACACAGGGCCGGTTAATAGCATGTTTTGGCAGTCCATCAGCCCACTAAGGCGGAGGCCCACCAGGTTTTTTTCCGGTATGCCTGATGACCTGTACACCACTGTGCTATAATAAGGTTTAATATATTTTATATGTTTTACATATTTTATGTGTTTTTAATTGTGTGCATTCTTTTTACTCTTTTTAATGTTTCATGTTATGTCTACAAAATCAAAATCGCAACATATAATATTCATATTTGTGGAGCAGGTTATGGTTAAGACCACAAATCAGCACAGATCTTTGTCCAGGCCCTTCTTATCACTCACCTCGAGTACTGCTGGCTGGACTCCCTGCCTCCGCAATCAAACCCTTACAACACATGCAGAACACAGCAGCAGGCCTGGTTCGACGTACCAAGATTCTCCCATATAAGTCCCCTCTTCCTCAACCTCCACTGCCCCTACCTACCTCCAAACATTAGTTAGACACCACTCCCCAGCCCAAGCACTCCACTCAACAACTTCGGTAGATGACTGGTACCACCTTCACTAAGCTAACATCGCTCTGCCAAGTCACAACTCTTGTCTGTTCTGGCACTACAGTGATGGAATGAGCCCTTGGCTGACGTCAGGACACAAGAGATTCAAGACCCACCTGTTAAGAGTCCCCCCCCGCCTACCCTCTCCTAACCCTAACATATTGTATGTTCCCCTCACTTATGTTCTTATATGTTGGTGATGCCCTCAGAATGGCTCTTCTGGTCTTATTTAAGCTATTATGCAGGCAACCTAGCAGTTATGAAACTCATTCTATTAACCTTCCAATTATGAATGATTGAAACCTGCTCTGTTCGCATCTTTATGTATCACAGCGATATATTGCTGTGATACTCTAAGTTGCTTTGGATAAAAGCGTCTGCCAAATGCCCTAAATGTCAGTGTAAATATAAATCATCTGATCCGATTGATCTACTACACAAACTGACTCATCAGAGTCATGGTTGCAGCCTTATAGGCTTAGAGGTATGGGTTTGATGGAGAGGGGTACTGATAGGGCTGTGGGGGTGCAGCAGGCAGATTTGGGAAACACCATCCTAGCAGAGACCACCACCACCATTAAGAATCACCATCCTGACCCAAAGCCAGATCAGCAGCTCTGTCCATTTTATTTGTATAGAGCTTAATCACAGTTGCAGTCTCAAAGGGCTTTACAGACCATGGGTCATGTGATTATGACACCCACCCTAGCCCCCCTAAGGGCAAGGGCCTTAATTAACAAGGAAGAAATCTTGAGAAGGAATGCAGAGTGGGGAATCCCTCTTTCCAGGGACGGTTCGGAGTGCAATGGGTGCCATAACGGACATGCAGAAAAGTAGCAAAGCATTAACAAGCAACAAAGTACAAATGATAAATGATAATATTCATGACAATATTAATATTGTCCAACGTGTTGAGGTGTTGGCTGGTGAGCAAGCTGGTAGCCATCAGATGGGGTGGGCAGGTATCAAGTGGTCTGAAGAGACCAGTACACTAGACCTAGTAAGCGCCTAGTTCAACCACGTATGGCTCTTTTCCACGACACGGTGCCAGCTCAACTTGGCGTGACACGACTTGACTAAACTCACTTTGGTACCCGCTGGTTTTCAACTACAGATTTAGTACCCCCTCAATGTAGCTTGTCGCCATAGTGACGCCGTTATTTAGCTGGCTGTTTGTTACAGCAAGAGACAAGAGACAAAAAATCTGACAAACAAAATCGTGTCAACTATTTACTATTTCGACAGTTACAATGCAAATATGCAGCTTTTTCCAAGAAGAATTGCACTGGTGAATAAGACGGATGGATTCAACCCTCAACCTCATATAGCCTGAGATTACGCTCGCTCTATATTTAGAGGAGTCATATATGAGTTATATATGAATATAATCATATATTTCTTCAGAAATGTCATAGTGCCATAGAAAGTTGCATGTGGCATGGTAGTAAAGCCACAAAGCCTGGTGATGAAAGTATTTTTCATACATTCATCATTTTTGATGAATAACAAACCAGTGTGGTCATATAATAGGTTGTGCAACAGTGAGTTAGAAGTGATTATTAAATGATCCGTGTTGGCTGTGCTAGGGAACTCACTTGCGCTTGGTCGCCTTTTTTCCACAACAATGGGCCAATTTGGCCCATTACTTTTCAGTTCAGCCGTCATGAGACACACGTCACCGCCAGACTGTAATGGCCGTCAACTACAAACGTTGGTATTACAGGTGAATGGAGGGTGACTTCTCATCCCATAAACCATGACCATCAAAATCATTGAGGATCCCTGAATCCTGTTTCCGACTTTCCTTATTCTGTTTTGTCCAGCCACAATATGGCCATGAATGGGTCTTAAAGTAACCTTCGCCACTAAAACCTATGGCAGTAATATTGACCAGGATGAGGTGCGTAAATAGCTGCAACCTCAGCAAAGTTTCACTAAGTCAATCGCGCTGCAAACAAGTCTGCCATCTTGCAGACAACACCCCACCTTGAAAAGCATTCAGTTCTCCTCAGTTTGAGAAATAGGAAAATGAAATGGGGAAGATCGTAAAATGTGACTCATCCATTTCCCTTTGCAAGTCTCGACCAAATCTGAAGTATTCAAATCATTTTCCATCCATCGTGATGTTTCCAAGTAAAAGTTGCTATTGGGAAAGGACAAAATGTGCTGTGATTTGATGAATGGTGAAGGTGGATGTGGCTCCTGCTTACTTTCAGTCAAGTAAGTAAAATAGGTTCAACAAAAGAGGTTTGTTGGAACATAAATCAATAACATAAATCAATAATCACCACCGTAGCAAAACAAATCGGCGGCAAAGCCGTGCTGTGACGCATCGCGCGCCTCAACACACACACCTGGCTCCGGTGACGTCCACCCCCACCATCAGCTGGCCGTTGAGCGACAGCAGCTCGTCCCGGAGCTTGATGCGGCCGCAGCGCGCCGCCGGGCTCCGCTTCCTCACCTCCGTCACCCAGATGCAGCCCACCTCCAGCACGGGGTCCCCCGGCCCGCCCCCCTTCTTCTTCCTCCGACGACCCGTCTTCTTCCCGCCCTCGGGGTCCCCGAAGATGGGGATGTTCCCGAAGCTGAGGCCGAACTCGGCCGGGTCACGCTCGGCTCTGGTCAGGCACACGGCCCGCACCTCCACGTCCAGCGCACCCGGGGGGTCCGAGGGGGGTGGCGGCGGTGTGGGTGCGATCGCAGACGATCCCTCGCCTTCCACAAAGTTGAGCTGGATGTAGGCCACCAGGGTGCGGATGGCGGCCAGGCAGAGGGACATGTCCCCCGTGTTGCTGAGGCTGCTGCCGCTGCCGCACAAGCTGTCGCTCTCGCCGTCTCGCTCCCGATCCTGGAAGAAGAAGAAGAGCCGAGGAATAGTCTTAGTAGAAGAAGAATCCAGGGTCCCCACACCTTCGTAAACATCAAATATACAAGGACTCTCCAATCTCAATTCCCTCAAATTCAAGGACGGCACACGGCAGAGTTTGAGATACAGGTTCATGGTCTATCAGTTGTGTGTCGTCTAGTTACTAACGTTCAGTATAAGCAATAGCTGAAGAAGTTACATTTCTTTTCTTTACTATGAATGTTTTTCCTCCACGGTTATATTGCAGAACTATTAGAAACAGCATCATTGCCGGGATAATCTACATTGAATTATTTTTATCTTTAGATTTGTTACACCAAATTAGATTTGATATATACAAGTTCTATGTTAAATATGAACCGCTCAGTGTCCTGACGGTTGCTTACACACCGTGGGAGTGATGTGGTTGTGTGGGTCAGCTCACAATCGCACCCTATTGCAGTAAAAAACAACCACTGCTTTAACACCAGTACCCGTGAAGTGGAGCCATCCTGCTTCCGGTCAGTGTTGTGATTCTGGTCTCCCGGGTCCCTCGTTCGGCGCTGACCGCCCAGCCAGTCCACTAGGAGTGGGAGGTGGCTTACGGCATTTTCCTGAGTGATGGGCATCCTGACTGGTTCTGTCCGTGGCCATCCAGCGCCCGGGACCAGAAGGGGGGAAGGGGAGGATGCTTTCCCCTCACGGTCAGCACCCGGGCATACGGCTGGACCCGGAGACGAAGCTTAAGATGCTGCCGGTGGATCCAGGAAGAACGAAGGCGGTGGGGCTGCATGTGCGGAAGTCAACGGCACTGTCTCCATCTCCGAGGGGCCGACAGGAGGAGACCCCCAAGGTCCTGAGCTGGAAGATCGGTGTCATCACAGACCCCTTTGGACCAAGACATCATCCATATACAAAGGAGGGGCATGTGTGTGTGTGTGTGTGTGTGTGTGTGTGTTCAGTCTGCTGGATCAATTGTAGAGTAAGCAGAGACCACTATCCTCTTGGCGACGAGAATTATGAATTGGTCTGGATGGAAAAAGTGCTACCAGCAGCCAGGATCCGTGCGCATGGCTTCTTCACGCACACGTCGACTCAAACACACCCGCAGACTTCGGCCGTCACCTAGCGAGAAGAATGTAGAAAAAAGAATGCCTTTAATGAAATAATTCTTTAACTGCACACAAGAAGAATCTATCAAAGCTGACATGACAGTCCAACATCTGTATCCTGAGCATGGTAACGTTTCCTTTATGTCGTTGAAACGGTAATAAACACAGATCCAGTTTTATACCAGCTTGTGCTGCTGCTGTACTCGTGCCAGCGATCGCGATCCCATGAGCCGAAGAGGCCGCTTTTGGAAAAATGTGGTTTGCGGGGCCCGGATCAGACAGGTTTTTGCGTCACTACCAAAAGTGTTTCAAATCTTGACAGTAACATCTGTCACCACTAGTAGGTATAAAACGACATATTGTGTTGACATTTTTTTTTTAAATACAAAATAAGAGCGGGAAGAAATATGGTTTTGAAATATATTTTCCAAAAGTAGGTGGTAGCTGGACTGTTCTTCACGTCAGGTCTTGTCTGTAATAGAATCCCAGCAGAATAGCAGGCCTGCAGCAGACAAGGTAGGAATGAGGAGCGTCCACTGGCCTGTCTCCTCCCAGGAACAACCACCGCTTCAAAATGGCTTGTTTTTCAGATTTTAAAACAGGCATGCTCCCTGTCACAGAAAATGTCTTTAAATGTAATTATTATTTACTGTTTTTACATATACACTTACACTATGAACATTATCAATATGAGGGATAGTATACCATTCAAACTTTTAGCGCCACTATGTCATATTTTGTAATGTTCACTAGTAGGAAGAGATAGTAACAATGCTAACCAGTTAGCACACGTATGCATGGATGCCCTGGTGAAATATGAGAACATGAGACTGAGTGTTGCATTTGTGTCGTTTTTTTCATCTTCTTTTTTAATATACTTTGCTGTTTCATTACGGAGTCAAAATCCACTGCAACCACATTTCTGGCAGTTACAGACCCAAAAAAAATGCTGGGCTCCATAAGACCACAGTGAAATTACTATCTACTGCTTGGGTTTCAAATAAACTGCAGGGCATTGTGGTACCATGTGTCTTGGCTATTCCTGTACGCTTTCACATCAGCAGCCACAGCAAGAGGGCCTTCTGTCTCAAGATTGTGTCACCAAACAACATTTGGAACCTTTTGTATGTGCAACAGAATTCCTTGGTTCAGAATGTGTTATGTAGTGTGTAGTGTGTGTAGTGTGCAGTGTGTAGTGTGTACTGTGTAGTGTGCAGTGTGTACTGTGTAGTGTGTAGTGTGTACTGTGTAGTGTGTAGTGTGTACTGTGTAGTGTGTAGTGTGTAGTGTGCAGTGTGTACTGTGTAGTGTGTAGTGTGTACTGTGTAGTGTGTAGTGTGCAGTGTGCAGTGTGTAGTGTGTAGTGTGTAGTGTGTAGTGTGTACTGTGTACTGTGTACTGTGTACTGTGTAGCGTGTAGCGTGTAGCGTGTACTGTGTACTGTGTACTGTGTACTGTGTACTGTGTACTGTGTACTGTGTACTGTGTACTGTGTACTGTGTAGTGCAGGACGATGAGAGGTAATGTACAAGCGTGCTGATCAGGCAGCACTGCAGACAACATGATCCAGTTACATATACAAGCCTTTTAGGATGGTAATGGTTGCGTCGAATCAGAGACACCAAAGTGTGTGTGTGCGTGCGTGCGTGTGTGCATATGTGCGCATGCGCACGTGTGTGTTTGCTTAGGTCAGATTACTTTGAAATAAAGTCAGTGACTGATTACGGCTACGTGGCCATTTTCTGAATCAGAAATGCAGCCAACTCGATGGCCGACAGTAATCACAATAAATGTCATGTCTGTCCATCATGGCACCCGTTGCCCTCCTCACCCTCCCTAGAAAGAGGGAGCTCTGTGGTCCTTTCTCAAGGTTCCTTCTTCACTGATATGAGAGGAGTTGCTCTTTAGAGAACTTAGGGTTAGAGGGTTTTGTATCATGTGGTCTGTGAAGCCCTTTCAGTCTGTAACTGTGACTAAGTGCGACACAAAAAAACGGACATGAATTAAATTGACAGACACGTGTTTGTGATTAGTTGCTCGTTCAGATTATAATTTGTCCAAATCTGAATTGTAAACATTTGCAATATATAAATTGTTAAAGAAGAAAATGTCATGGGCCAGCAGTATTTTGTTAGAAATATGTGGCGGCATTTGGATTACAGCCATGATCCAGCCTGTGTGTGTCCAGAAGTGTCCCAGAGGTGTTATGATGAATGGCGCAAACACATGTCTGGGATTTCAGGTCGACCTCTGAGCCACTGGAGAACCAACAACATCTCATGCACAGCGGAGCCGGGCAGGGACTTCTCCCAATAGTAAAACCTAATTAACAAATGAAGACTCATTTGGTTGCAAACTGCAAACCCAATAATAAGAACCCTCAATTGAATGAGTGAATATGTTAATGGGTCTTTGGTCATGGATTTACACACTTGTACCAACGTCATTGAGTTCATATCTTCCCTCAAAAACAACATTGAACTTTGCAGGGTGTAGTCCTATAGTAGTCTTTAAAGAACATCATCCAAATAATACATATTTCAGTAATATATAAACAGTTTCTCACTCACTTCTATCTCAAACAGCTGATGCTTTGTCATCCCATGCCTTTTACAAAAAAGATCATAGTCATACAGACAGTCATACAGTCATACAGCATGCACTTCTCCTTCTCCATGGTGTGCATCAGTCCTGGAGGGGAGTCACCAGAGTTCGAGTCCAAGTCGGAGTCAGTCAGTAAATGTAGGCTAAATAATAGGTCAAATAGGTCAATATTATCAAATTAATTGGCTCTATATTGATTTACACGTTTGACAATATTTTACTTTTGTAACTTTGACCACCGTTAAGCTTTTATCAGAAAATGTACATGATTATTGTTTTTTGCTTGTAGCTGGGTAAACAGTAGCCGATGATGATATCCAATCCATAAATACAGACATGAAAGACATTTTCTGCGGCTGTGTGCCACAGATACGACATACAAACTACCACAAAGATAGGGTTTGAGTTCAAAGGAAGGTCATCGCGGTGTGAAGCCACTTTCATCGTATGATGAACGGTCCTGCCCTGGAAGCATAGGAAATGTACATTGTTTTGGTTTGCAATGGGAAACACCCCAAGAGGATGGGGCATCGCTTTTGTGAGGAAAATAAACACTGACAACAAGAGACAAACATATGTTTACATAGTTTGGTTTACTGAGCACAAAAGGGCCAGTAAACCAGTAAGGAACAACATCCGGACCTAAACAGAGTCCTAAATTGTTGAGTCTAAGTCTGTGTCTTCATCACAGTGATTCAAGTCCAAGCCACCCTAAAGGGTGACTTGAGTCTCAGTCATCTATCATGGACGGCTGTGTTACGTAATTGGAGCACATACAGTCCGATTCCACCTTCTATCCAACGTGCATGTCTTCATCATTTAATTTGTCGTTTTGATCGGATGTACTACTGGAATAAAATAGTTTTGAATCGCAGCCAAACATTACCACAGAAAATCCAAGGCTATCCAATGAATACAATGAACATCTTTGTGAGAGACTATTATATGTAGAATGATTACCAGGAGAGGACCATCTGAGCAACATTCACATCCTAGATCACTGTGGAAAATGTATAAATATAAATCAGAATCATAGTCATATTCACGAGACATGTTTAGTCCAATGAATCATGGGAGACAGGAGTGAAAATGACACATCTTAACCTCCAATTAACAGAGACGCAATTTTCACTACAAAAAGATTAATCTACTGGTATTATTTATATATATTTAAAGAACTGCTTCACCTACTTCTCGTCTTCAATGTGTTGTACTGGACTGTTTTAAGTGTATCCCCCCCCCCAACCATTAGCACAGACATAGTGTCGTGAATCCCCCATCAACCTCACAGTTGTCCCCACTGATGGATAAAGCAACATCCAACAGCAGCATGCTGGTGTGAAGGTGTCTGTCTGTCTGTCTGTGTGTGTGTGTGTGTGTGTGTGTGGACAAGCAGACTTTATCCTTTCATGGGACAATGACATGACAAGACAACCAAAACCCCAGCCTAAAGTGATATGGCTTTAAAGCACAGAGCGTTTCACTCTAATCCCAGGGATTTGCTGTATGTAGGCTATGTAAACAATGCTGTCACCCTTTCAATCGTTTAACAAAAGCATTGCTCCAAATAATCTGATCGTCACCTACTTCACCTACACAACCCCGCAATCTCTGGATCCCCCTGGTGCTTTTTACTTATTTGTGCATGAGAAGCTTCCAAAATACTCTAAAAAAAGCCCCCGTCCAGCACGCAAATATGGGTGGCTTCCATTTTCAACCTCAAATTATACTTTAGCTCAGCTCCCCCTTCAGATGTAGGAAACGCTTCAAACAAAGTACAATTGGTTTTCGTTTCTGCTGATGTTAGCCAGATGTGACTCCACGACGACGGCGGCAACGCGCTGGTGAGCCCCTGAATTGCAGACCAGATCG
>OMOU01045106.1:0-10129 GCA_900312585.1 Malacocephalus occidentalis
GATCTTTGGCCTAAGGTGGCCCGCCAGGTACACTTATGAGCCACCTTATGTTCGAACATGGTGTTTGTTATGGCCAGTCCATGGCTAGCACAGAAGTCCAACAACAAAGCACCACTCTGGTTCAGATCGGGCAGGCCGTTCCTCCCAATCACCCCCCTCCAGGTTTCTCCATCGTTGCCCACGTGTGCGTTGAAGTCCCCCAGTAGAACTATGGAGTCCCCGGGTGGCACCCTTTCTAGGATGCTCTCCAAGGACTCTAAGAAGGCCGGATACTCTGAACTGCTGTTTGGTGCATACGCACACACAGCAGTCAGAGCCTTCCCCCCAGCGACTAACAATCGCATGGAGGTGACACTCTCGTTCACCGGGGAAAACTCCCACACAGCGGCACTCAGCCGGGGACTTGTGAGTATCCCCACACCCGCCTGGCGCCTCACACCCTGGGCAACTCCAGAAAAGTAGAGAGTCCAGCCCCTCTGCAGGAGTTTGGTTCCAGAACCGGCACCTTGCGTGGAGGTAAGCCAACCATATCTAGTTGGTACCGCTCCTCCTCCCGCACCAGCTCCGGCTCCTTTCCTGCCAGCGAGGTGACGTCCCGCGTCCCTAGAACCAGTCGGCGATGCCGGGGATCTGCGCACCCAGGACCCCGCCTTTGCCTACCGCCCGCTTTACAATGCACTCGACCCCAATGACTCTCCCCGCAGGTGGTGGGCTCACAGGGAGGTTACTCCTCGTTGCCTGTTCGGGCTTGGCCCGGCCGCACCCCGTGGATCCAGGCCCGGCCACCAGACGCTCCCCAACGAGCTACCCTCCCAGGTCTGGCTCCAGGAGGGGGCCCCGGTTTCCCTTGTCTGGGCGAGGTACCATAGTTCTTTGAAGGCCTTTCCATGGGGGTCTTTGAATCGTTCTTTGTCTGGCCCCTCCTCTGGGACCACTTTGCCTTGGGAGACCCTACCAGGGGCTATTGCCCTGGACAACACAGCTCCCAGGTTTACTGGGGCACCCAAAACCCCCACCACGGTAAGGTAACAATTCTGAACATGTAACTCTGTTGTACATTTTTCATTGGACTAATTCTCTATTAATTGAATTGGTGTCGTTATACAATTACAGAAAACAAAATCCCCCATAAAAAATTGACCACTTCCTTATAGTCATTGTGTGAATTAAAATGCTTTAGTGCTCATTGAGGTTCCCCTTTTTCGATTTGTGCTCAGGCTCTGAGCGCAGTAAGCAGGGCTTTGTTTACAGCTTCATACTCTCGCCCAGATCAGGTCTGGGCATTTCGACACTCTTAAGTCAAATATTTCTCTCCCATGTAGATGTGATTTTTTCTGCTTTATGAATGCTGTGAAGGCACACACAGCTGGTGCTTTGCCCCACACTGATACACACACGTACAGTATATAATGTGTTTGTTGCAGTAATGATCGTCACAATACAGACAAACCACTTCTTTCTACACATCTTGTTTGTTATCTTGCTTATATTGATCTCATTAGTTTTCACACCATTTGTGTGTTATCATTTGCATTTTACAGTCACATAGTCATTCATTGTCTGTACTCATCTGTCATGGTGTTCATAACTGATCATGCAATGCACTTTGGTTCCTTTTCTCTTTCTTACTTCCCAGTAAATGTGCAATATATTGTACTGAATAAGTCATGATTATTTTATGCAAACAATGTTGCATCAAGAAAATTATGTTATAACAGCTCTCTGTCACGGGTGTGGATTGGACCCAATAGCAGTACAACCAGATGTTTGCAGTACTCAAATGGATATTGGGCTTGGGCTTGGGGTTGGGCTTGGCATATCTTCACGCGTAGGGCACCCTGTACCATGAGGGGAGATACAGAAGTCATTGTCTTGGGAATTGCGGGTTCGGACAGGCAATCAGTCGGGCGGACGTTCCGATAAGTGGTTGGCAGTTGGATCGTCGGGGACAGGCAGGATCGGGAAACCAGGAAGCAAGATAGCAGAGGGAGGACGTTGAACAACCACAGATACCGTCAGACGGGGATATCGGGAGTGGAAGGTTGTTGGCGTACTCCGGGGATCAGCCGAGAAACGCATGGCAGGGATAGGTGGGGTCAGCAACAGGTAGGTCATTGCTGGAGAGTCTTACCATTCCGCGTACATTAGCGAAGATACAATCTGAGGGTGAGGGGAAAGGTGGAGCTTAAATAGGCCATGTAATTGATAGGTGGAGGTGATTAGGCTGATGAGGATGATTGCATGATTGCTCGTGGAAAGCTCACAGTACTGGAAATGCGGATCATGACACTTTTGATGTTCATAAACAAAACATTTGATCTTTAGTTAACATTTTATTATAGTACATATTTTAATGTTTTTCGATTCTCAGTTGGAAATAAACACAGACTAAAAGACAACATAAGGCCAACTGACTTGTGGCTCAAATGATTGCGTGAGCCATGAAGCCATGAAAAAGTGTCCAATCAATTCCCTCCAGTACATTTTCATCACTGCATTAGAAATAATAATACCTAATAATAACTAGAATAACAATAGGTATCAACAGATACAATGTGAACACCTAATAATAAAGTGTAGCTAGTTGATGCCGTCATGTACCTGATACATATCTCCTGGGCCACGGAGAGAACATCAGGCCGCTGCTTCCCAAACTGCTTTTGGTTTGTTCAGGTGATGGATGATGTTGACACGCTGTTGCACAAGTCTTTTAGGGAGACGTTTAACAGCGTAGCTCAACTAATGGTGTTGAACACGCTGCATAATATCAAACCCCAGCAGTCTCCATTTTGTCGCCGAGGGGGTGGGTGGCTGTGTGTGCGCGTGTGTGCGTGCGTGTCTGCACTGTTTGTATATTACGTATTGTCTATGACCGATCATATCATCTCAAGCGTATGGGAGTCCACAGTGCGGTGCTTTAGCATGGAGGCCAGGGCTTCCCTGGGCCGATTCCTCTTCCTTTAATGGTCCACGTCTGTATACTTAGCCCACTTTGATTGGATGCCTGCCATAGTTCTCACACAGTGTAACGGTTGCACTGTCAAATGTTAGACCAAGCAGAGACTGGAGGAAGGCACAGCGCCTTGACAACAGCGGCCGTGGGTGACGATGACAAGGGTAGGGGCCAGCATCCCCACCCCTGCCTGGAGGTTGAACACCAAGCCTCTCCACTGCTTTGTGTTTTTTTGCTGCTGTTGTATTTATTCGCACGCTTATGCGGCAGAGGAGAAGGCAATAAATGGGTGTTTCACAGACCCCATTATTGAGTAGTTAATCTTTTCCAAATGCTATCAGGCTGAATGTAGCTTCAGGGGGGCGGTGGGTGTGTAGAGTGGGTCGGGGAAGGACAGACAGAAGGGTGGGAAAAGCATGAATGAGGAAAGAAAGAGATTGAGATGTCATGGGATGTTGAGCAAGAGAAAACCCTTTTTGAGCATTAAGAAAAAAAGGCCACGTTTTTTAATCTACTTTTAAAATAGAGAGCCCTAGCATTCCTGATAGCCTATCTACCTATTTAATATGCACCCAACAAACAGAAAAGTTGTTATAGTTATAGATATAATAACGGGTAGTTCTCATGGAGATAGTGGAACTCAGTGTGTTTGTCTACCCTAGTGTGACTGCTGTCACTGGAACAAGGCAACTGGTTTCTGGTATTCAGGGCAGTAGGAGCTGGTGGCAAGCCTGGATCTGTAGTTTGACTTGAAGATTTTCATGTGCGAAAAACACACTTGCACAGATAGGTTTACCCAAAAAGTGCTGTTCTACAACTCTCCATTTATGGATTTGGTCTAAATGTTATATTGCAATTTGAGATTGTTACTCTTTGTTATTGTTTTGCAATGATAGGTGTTAAGTCTATTTTCAAGACTTAGTCAACAATATAATCTAACTAACTAGCTAGAATGTAATTCTCAACAGCAGAGCTATCCAGGACGCATGATGGATGCCAAGTCACGAAAGCGCTTCTCAAATTCTGAGCCAAAGATGCTCTGAACTTGCTCCTCATAACATTCTATTTACATTTAGGGCATTTAGGGCAGGTCTTGAATCTCTTGCGGAAACTGGTGAGTGACTCTGCCGGGGGTTCATTCCACCACTGGAGTGCCAAAACGGAAGTTGATACTTGGCAGAGAGCGATGTTTGCCTGTTCTTAGTGAAGGTGGTACCAGTCGTCCAGTAAAAGTTGTGGGTGTGGGGTTTGACTAATATTTGGAGGTAAGGCACTTCCTGCTGACGGCAATTAACAGGAGCCAGTGGAGGTTGCGGAAGAGGGGGGTTACATGGGATAATTTTAGTAAGTTGAACACCAGGTGCGCTGCTGAGTTCTGGATGTGTTGTAAGGGTTTGATTGGCAGGGAGGCAGGGAGTCCAGCCAGGAGAGAGTTTGTCTTGGACCAAGATCTGTGCTGCATCACGTGTGAGACAGGGCTGGATCCTGTCAATGTTGTAGAGAGCAATTCTACAAGATCGGGCCACAGAGGTGATGATGGTGTTGCAGCACAGTTGGTCATTCAGTACCACATCATGGTTCCTTGCAGTTGGTGAAGGGGAGACTTCGATGTCCTCAATGGTAGGTCCATCTATAAAGAGAAGCTTAGTCTTAAGCTTCAGGTGATTGGCAGTCGTTCTGCAGGTCACAGTGTTGCAGTCTGCAGTAGTTATAGCTTGCTGTTCATGTTGATCAGACATTTCTTATTTTTAATGAAAAGACAAAAAAGACCTTCTGTTGTTCATTACAAACTGCAAAATTTGTATGCAAATGTATCAGTTAACTTAAAGAGACCATGTTTCAATTATGAACATGAACAATTATGAACAATTATAAAACCATCATCAACTTAAAGAAAAAGTGCAAATGCGGTCAACCTGCATCATATCCACAAAAATGTGGGATATATGTACATTTAAAAAAATAATAATCAGTAGTTTGATGACAGCTCATTGGTTTGTATCATAGCTTACTATGGGATCTCTACAACTTTCAATATGTCCTTCAGTGTTCTTCTTTGAGAGGTTTTTCTTCAAAATAGTCAACGGATTGGCATGTTATGAAACAGGAATGTATTCTAAAATGACACAAAACACAAGACTACAGAACACATTATTTCTGAAGACAAAATGTCTCTTTTATGCACTCCAAACATATGTTAGCTGACTATGAATGAACTAATTCACTTGTTTATAAAATATAGTCAATAACACACCCTTCTCTCCCCCTCACTTCATGGCAACCTTGGTTACTAAAGTGGAGTCTTCCTCTGAGATACTGAAATGCTCCAACAATTTAGCTGGTGCAATGATGGACACAGTAGGCTGCTACTCTTCACTCATGATGGTGGCACTTTTAACTGGTCTGGTCTAGATTTTATAGTAGAATTACTATATAGGGCTGTATGATATACTACCAATATTGAACTAAGAGTTGGCACACACAGAAGTTTGCAGTGACCTGGCACCAGGTCCTATAGGCCTGATTCCATTGAATCAGTCATCCACCAAGTCTTCAGTTACAGTGCACGTCGTGTAAGCCTTTCCTTAGTTTTTTGTCCAGGAGTGAACCGCTCCAACCATGTCACACGAACTGTTCCAGAGTGTGATCAGGTCTTGTTTGACTTTGTTTTGTTAAATTCCATGGGGTCTATATATAGACCCCATGGCTGTCTATATATATTTATTACTCATTGTATTTACTAGTATTACCAATAAAAGTGATGAGGGACACGAATTTGAAAGCACCGGTGAAAGTGCACTGGCATCGTCCAAAGATAAGGACATTTTCAACAAAAAGGGCCCCTGGTTTGGTTCCCTTAAAAACGACGAGGCGCAGATAACATCAGTCTGCAAAACACGTCGTCGGTCGGCACTGACCAAGTCGAGAAACACCACCAGTCTGTTCAATCACCTTAGAAGGTACCACCCCAGCAACCACACCGAGAGCAAAACTAAAATCATTGTGTCGTCTTTTGCGCCATTGCCCCATATGAAAGGTGAAAAGACGGATGGATATCACATTATGAGACTCATTCTATTAACCTTGCAACTACGAATGCTTGAAACCTGCTCTATTGTACCTATGTATGCTATGTACCACAGCGTTATATTGCTGTGTCTTTCAACAAATTGTAATTTGTTGAAAACGTCTGCCAAATGCCCTACATGTACATGTGAATATAGGATGTTAAACTTAACCCTAAAGAACATTCAAGAGACAGCCCAACATTAGTCCTGCTGTCTTTTCCATTGCAAATTCCTCTGTTTCCTCTGGGTGGGCCAGAAGTCCACCATCACACATCCCTCAATCGGATTCCCCATTGGTGGCCAGCCAATCCAGAGTCAGATTTCCATTGCAATCCATTGACAACTAGCTACTCACACACATATACACACACACACACCTTTCCTTCTCTTCCCTGAGAAACACTACTCACTCTGTGGGACTTGTGTCCGCTTTGCCTGAGTGACCGCCCCCACCGCCTGGGCCTTAGATTCCCATTCCCCTGCCTGCGATGCATTATTCAGATCATACCAGCCCCACCACTTACAGCTCTTATTACAGGAGCTCTACCCTCGCTCATCCGTGGTTCTTGGAGAGTTGGTACTTTTCTTCCTTATGAAGACATCAGGAAGGAAGGGAGGAGGGTCAGTGGAGTTAGTATGTCTGTAGATGAACGGTGTCATGACATGGACCGTGTCCATCTTTATTATATCTTTATTACTATTTTCCAAAAGGAATGAATCAAGATATCCTGTCAATATGGGAAATGTTGCTGGCACAGTCAAGAAGAACAAGACGATCAAGTCAGGAAGGAGGGAGATGCCAAGGCCTCTGTGTCAATAGAGGATGTGATAGTTGGGTATGTGGGAGGCCTGAGGATCATTCAGTATGTTGTGTGCAATCATGATGAATGAATCGATGATGACCAAATTGAGATCAGGATATGTTTTTCTTTATTTGAAAATGACAATTTTGGTCTGATGTCATGGGGTGCTCTATATAGAAGTGTTTTGAATCTCTTCAATCTGGATTTGAAAACAGATGGCAATGCAGAGAGAGATATCTAGAGCATAAAACAGGTTGTGTATGCTACATCTAGATCGACGAGAGGATGGCTCTCACCTTGACGTCATTGTCAAAGCGTGGTGTGGTGGTCAAATCTGTATTGAAAAATGTACCGATGGACACATCCAGAAACAAGGTTGTGGAATCTAGACATTTCTCGCACATAAACAGGACCAGATTCAACCCAGTTGGACCATCAATATTTTATTACAGGACTAATATTGCCTTGCAGTAATATTTAACAGTGCATGATCTGAGCAGTATATCAACCGTCTTCACTTGCGGCGGCCTTGGTGGAGAAGAGGGAGTTACAGTGGGCCTCTGGTGAGCAGCTGTCCAGCCCTTTAGAGGGTCTTCCGCTCCTTAATGGAGGGGACGCTTTATTACTCTGGACAGTGGACTGCGGGATTTATATCTGTGTTGTACTGAACCGTGATGGCGCCAGTGTGCAGTGCTGCTTCACACACACACACACACACACACATAAATAACCAGTGGTAGTAATGGAGGTGATACTGTGCGACTTCATCTGAGATGATCTGACAATGAACACACTGTGTGTGTGTCCGTCTGCACGTCTGCATCTGCGTCTGCTTTATGAAGTGTGACTGGGAAGAACAGGGAGAAGCTTCTTCTCGGTTCTAATCGTGTGTGAAACGAGATCTCATGATGCATCAGCCTCCCAGAAAGAAACTAGTTTGACTTTGCGTTCCTTTTTATTGTCATCCGAATGTCTTGTCTGACACTGGTCTTATCCATACCGAATAATGCAAGAGTTTCAATTTACCAAGACTAACGAGCAACACAAATAATGTTGTTATGTATGCTACACTACACTTGTGCTGCAAGTGACACCTCACTCGTTAATTATCTTTTGAAATGACCTTCCGGCATAGTTTCAGGTGTTTCTGCAAAGGACCCTTCATTATGGAAGTACAGCTTAGTGTTACAGAGTCCAGTAGCAGGCTGCCACAGTATCCGTCTTTTCCACCAATCATCCAAAATCAAGGTCTAGTTTGTACACACAAACAAGCTATAGGTTACATTGGACCAGGTAGCCCCTCATGCATTGTCCTTCAGTGTTAGGCCAGGCCACCTCTGCCTTGTGTGATACAGAGGCTCAGATGACTCCATCTTCCTGAGTGTGTTAGTTTCAATTAAGGAGATGGCATATTTTCTTTCTTTTCTTGTGTCTGATCCCTCTCCCTCTGCTGATACATCTGGTGTCGATTAGCTGCTGTACGACGCACAGCACCCTTTGTGTTTTCTCCTTGAAATAATTTGTTGGCCTCTCAGTTTTGCTTTGATTATAAACCTTGCGATTCCGTCTTCCATGAACACGAATGAACACATTTCAACAATTTGCATTTATTTTTGAAATAATCATAGACTGTATGTTTAATAGAGGGATTACACATTTTTGAACATTAGGCTTAATATTCACAGTTGTGCTGCCTCTGTGACAGAAGAGGAACTCCAGCACTAGGCAGCCTCACTCTCTGAGCGCATCATGGTTGCCATAGCGACAATGTTTCTAAAGCATGTGCCCTATCGTACATCCATTACCAGGTACCATTCATCAAGTTCATCCAGGAAACTGATTAGCTTTAGGGGGAAAATGCATTCACCTCCGGAGTTTGTAGTGAATCTGCGGAAGGCATGATAGACATGTGTACAAGTAGGCTCATGTGCTTGATTGTACTCAGAGATTTTTTTAGAATCTATTACATGCATACATACATACATTACAACAAATAATGGACGGGCGTCTTATTTGGTTTGGTTTATTAAAATCACATACGATATCCCATATTGAACCGTAACCATGGCAACAGCTTTAAGGCAGCACAATGTAATTGTATGTAAATGCAATACTGTATTTCCATTGTAGGGAGAATGTAATGTTCCTTTGGTTCAGGAGAAGTGCTTTGGGTGTGAGAGTTAATAGACCACTGCCATGACAGCAGCGACATGATGATGGTGATGACAATTGGGGATTTTATTGGAGAGGGGGGGAGAACAGCATCATCAGCTTGAACACGTGAGCATCCAACAAAGAGGACAGTCAGGATGCTAACATAGTCTCAAACACTGCTGTGTTTCAAGATACCATGACAGGTTGCACCAGCTACGTTCAGCTACGTTACAACCACCCATCCCAACGTTATATCACACCTGAATGAATTGTGTAGAGTGTGTGTGTCCAGTGCTTTGGTGTGTGCATGTGTGTGGGTGTGTTTGGGTGTGTACATGTGCACAGAGGTGTGTGTGTGTGTGTGTGTGTGTGCATGCGTGCATGTGTGCATGTGAGCAGGTGTGTTTGGGTGTGTCCAGTGTGTGTGCGCTGATGAGGGCGGGTGACTGTGCATCATCTAGTGTGTGTATTTTGCGTGTGTGTGTGCACAGAGCCATTGTTCTGTGATAATTGGCTTCTCCCTTTGAGTGTCTCTCGGCGACTCCCTGTCTCTGAAGAGAGATAAGGTGGAGGAACAGGTCTCCATTACATCACACAGCCTCTTCATCACAGCCCACCCCCCTCCTCCTCCTCCTGCTCTGTCTTGATGAAACCTCTGTGCATTCTGAGGTTTTTTACAGTTCATTGTCTTGTAGCAGACCTTAAAGCCTTTTAAGAGAATTCATCAACATGTTATTCTCTGCAACACTCTCTCTCTCTCCCTCTCGTTCTTCCATCTTTCTCTCGCTGTTTTGCCTCCTCTCTTACATCACACTCTGTTCCTCTCTCCTCCCAGTCTGTTTCCTTTTTTTTTTAGCATTGTCTGTTTTCTTTTCTTCCTTCGTCTCACTCTTTCTTATTTTTTGTCTAATTTCTATCTCAGTTCTTCTTCCTTTCCTGGGTAAATCTATATTGCATCTTTCTCTTCATCTTCCTCTCTCTCTCTCTCTCTCTCTCTCTCTCTCTCTCTCTCTCTCTCTCTCTCTCTGGGACTAGATTCCTCCTTACGATGGATGGTTGGTTTTCTTATGATGATCATAATGCTAATGAGGATTGCTATTGTGTGAAATCATCCAGATCGCCGGCGTCCTCATGGCTGTGTTCAGGTTACC
>OMOU01045110.1:0-11530 GCA_900312585.1 Malacocephalus occidentalis
GTGTGTGCGACCTGCCACCATGTGTAATCAGTACACTTGTTTCACATTGTTTTGCTGTGTCCTCATACTGGTACCAGTACAGTTCTGTTTTGCATCATTCCCTTTTTATTTCGGTACATTATTGGCTTGTAAATGTTCTCATTTAATGGACAAAAGCACATTTCCTCCAATCCATTTCAAACGCCTGACTTGAACCTGCAGAAGTTGAATGGGAAACACATTTGCATTCGGCCGACTAAATCACGATTTTTATAGACCCCCTTTCGCAATTACATAGCTGCCGTGTTAATGCTACTTTCAGATGGAATTAGTTCTTTATGTGCTCTGATGCTTGTAGTCCATTAATTTAGTTTTATTGCCACTAAATTAGTTTTACTTACACCCTCTGGCAGGGATGTCTAATGTGCATAAAAATAACTTATGCCCCAAAACATTCATACTCCAAATATTCTGCTCAAGTAGCCACACTCGGAGGCTTCCAGGGTTCGTGAGAGTCCATTACCGTGCAGAGACCCTTTCCATTCGCTCAGTCATTCAGGATACACACAGCCAGATATGTGTTTTTTGTTTTCTGACCTCCACTAATTACATTTATTCAATGTCACAGACCACCTGTCCCCCCAGGCCGTGTGTTCCCACCCCCATCTACATTGAGTGTGTCACATGGGGCATTTTGCTCCACCTCCATTTAGATGCAGTGTGTCACATGGGGCATTTCTCTCCAAGGGATTGGATGCTCAGGACATGATATTGTGCTAATGTTGATATTGAGTGGGGATGCTGTCACCTTCACCGACCAGAATCGACATGAACCAAGGCTGTCTCACTGTCATGTTGAATATATTTATAACATATTTTTAGTGCCACTCTTAGGTCATTATGAAACGTGGGGGCCCTGGGGGAGCCACTCTAGTTAGGGCCCCATTAGAATCAGTGTATGATGTCCGCTTGTGATACAAATTCTTAAATAGATTGTTCAAGAAGAAACACAGTTCAGCCGAAGGTGCTGCCGGTAAGATTTCCTAACTAATCGAGTGTAATCTGTTAATGCTATATCCATCCGTCAGCCATTATGCGTTATGTGTGCAGTGTGAGAATAGTTGTATTCAAGTTGACCGCTACTGCCTCCTGAGCCATTTTCACTGATAGGTTCGGAGAATCCAAGTTGCCTGTCAACTTGCCGTCGGGTGCAGTGTAACACTTCTCAATGGCGGAGGAATGGAGGGATGGAGGTAGAGCAGGGGATGTTTTCCGGCTCTTAAATCGTACCCACAGCAGCTTTATTCAGATAGAAACAGCAGTTCATGAGGATGACAAAAGTTACATTGTACAAGTGAGAATAAAAGGTTACACGCCACACTTTGTTTTTCCTATTAAAGTCAAGGGTTGCAAATGTCAAAGTATTTCTGTCCGCAGAGAAGCTTTTTATCCGGTCAAAATATTATCACCATACTCAAATTAAGTGTGTCATTAAAAAAACCTCCTTCAAGTATTCAACAAAACTATGTCCATTCTTGTCAACATTTGTTTGAACTAAAGACGCCTGCGTTTCATCTTTAATTTCCCTCTTGGACTCTTAAGGCCGAGTGCAGGCTATTTCACTCCCAGTAAATACAAACACATCCACAGTGAAATCACAACCGAGCCACTCGAGAAAAACCATTCCAGGGCCTCTTGAAGATTGGGGTCGAGACGCAGAGCGAAGCTGCCAGGGAAAAGGAAGTGGCGCATCGACACAATGCTTGGTTACGTGGAACTCCCTCGCTCGGCCTTTACATTCTGCGCCAACAAACGGACACAACATGGTGGGTCCAACCCACGCTCCCGGAGGCCCACTCCCACCCCCATCATTACATCACTTAAAGTTGTGTCTAGGATGTGACCGGAGTGCACATCACATCACAATGTGCACAATGTTTGGCATTATTTGATTTGATTTGATTCTTCCCATTATGTCAAATTCTACTTTTTCACATGCGGGGACATCATTTGAATATATTTTCTGGTACTCTCATCTTTGTCAAAAAATCTCCCATTACTGCAATACTAGACTCACATGTTAATAGATAACCCGTGATTACAGAAGCCAGAGAAGACACTAGAGAGCAAGATGGCTATCCTTCCAACGTTGCTGTGTGAAAGGCGAGAGACGTCAAGCTGTGTAAATTGCGGCTGCATAAATGTCCACTGGAATGGGTGATTAGCTTTTTTCTGTGAGATCAGATTTTTGATGTTAATATATGAAACAACATCCTCAAAGTTATCATCCAGAGATGTGTGTTGTGCCAAATGACAAGCATTTTAAACTGAAACTGTCACGCTCTGCTGAACTGTTCCCTTGTAGGACTTTTCTCCTCATTTATTTCCTTTCTATTGTTTCATGAAAACTGCTGTGCTGTCTTTATTAGAACGACACGACTTGATAATAATAAATAAATACGTATCACATAATAAATTTTTATTTATTTACAGAACACACATAAAAATGTTATTTTTGTCTATTAACAAATTGTTTTGTACATTTTATAGACATTGCTGAGAACCGCTATTTCACAAATGACAGTATTATAAAAATAAAAGCACATGTAACATATGGCGCCTGTAACATGGCTCTTGTGATTTAAGTGTCATTTTCATCATCTGTCAAACTCGAGTACAACTGAATACACTCTTTTTCTTACAAATATGTTGAAAAGAACAAATTTGCTGTTCTGTCAAAATGTCAAATCTGCTATGTTCTACGATGGGGCAATGAAAGGTAATGAAACAATACACCTTATGAAACACCTTCTGAAATACAAAAACATAAAAATGCTCCAAATTATGATTATGATCAATACAAAAAACTAATATAAAATGAATAAAAACATGCTGGTTTTAAAATATTTCTATTGTGAAATGAGCACATTGCTTGGATAATATTTAACAGCAAAAGTTTCTTTTTTTTTTTTACATAGGTAACTGGTTAAAAATTCTGTGCATTGTCTACAAACTGGAGCACATAGGCAACATTGTAAGTGATGATAAAGTTGATAAGGTCGAGCTTTGTAACGGTCAAGGTTATTTTATTTCATCATGAGAAAACAAGGGAGCCGCATGGTCTGCATGGTCGTACACATTCTCATGAGCCATGACATCACCCTCCCGCATTGCACTGCTGCGAACAGCAATGAGATCATCAAATCAGCAAATGTCCCCTCTTAGCTCCATGTACCCATCGCTGTTCCACATTATTGGAGATTGTGGCGACAACTGCACGGCCATCTGTGCAACTGTGGATACCCCAATCCCCCAAATCCCTCCCCCCCTTCCCCTTAATACTCAACTGTCTTTTAACTACATAGTTTGGTTGTCTCGTATTCCCTCGTGTTGGGCTGCTTAGCGCTGAACGTCTGCAACGCCGCCTGGATCCTCAGCACATCTGCAGCGGACAGCTTGAGCCGATGCCGCAGCAGGCAGGAGAACAGGTCCAGGAGCTGGGGCCCCGGCGGGGACAGCCTGTTGACCCGGTCTCGGATCTCCACCAATTGCAGCAGCGCCGAATCCTGCGAGCCCTGCGTGTACGGGTAGTCCAGCTGCAGGATCAGGTCCTGGATGGCGTCGGGGTCAAAGTGCATGCTGTAGCCGTACACCTGGATGCTGTTGATCTTCATGTAGCCAAAGTTGCGCCCCGGCTCCAGGAAGTCCAGGGGCTCATAGTAGACGGAGCCGTTCCCGCTGGCCGCCGACGCCTTGATTCGGCTGCGCAGGTAAAAGTGCACCGTCTCGAAGAAGGTCTTCCACTTGTTCCCCAGTGTCAAGGTCCAGTTGTAGCAGTCCAAGGGGCTGTCTAGTTTAGTCCTCTCCCAGTCGGGGTAGCTGTTCTGGTCGATGGGCATGATCCAACTCTCCGAGTGGCTCCCGCCGAACGGGTTGATGTAGACGGACAGCAGGGGGTCCAGGGTGCTGTTCTTGGTCAGGCACACCTGCAGGGACACGCCCAGCAGCATGTGCACCATGTTGCTCTTGTACTTGTTGCTCTTCAGCGTCAACAGCATCCTCTTCCTCCAGGACGGGTCGAACCAGCTGTTGAGCCGCACGTCGTTGCTGACGAATATGCCGTGCACGCCGATGCGGCTGTCGCGCCGCTCCAGCAGGTAGCGCAGCTCGGCGTCCTGCAGGTCCGTCTCGAAGCCGATGTAGTGGTCCGTCGAGTCGGGCGCCTCGCCGCGACACAGGCCCTGGCTCAGCATGTAGCCCGGGTGGCAGGCGGCGCAGCGCGAGCGGTTCTCGTAGGAGCAGGACGCGCAGCCGGTGCCCTCGCCCACCGAGCAGGGCACCACGCCCTGGCAGGACGGGTGCTCGTAGGGGCAGGCGCAGCCACGGGTCTCCTCCAGGTAGGAGCCCAGGTGGCTGTTCTCACTGCAGTAGAGGATGGAGAGCACATAGCTCAGCCAGTAGCTGAAGGGCCTGCGAGAGAGGGAGAGAGAGAGAGGGAGAGGGAGAGGGAGAGGGAGAGGGAGAGATAGTTGGGCAGAGAGGAAACATATCGACAGAGAGAGGCCAAGATGGAGCGAGATGGATAGGGAGAGAGACAGAGTGAGAGAGAGGAAACAGACATAGATGATACGTGGAGAGTGAGAGAGAGAGGGGAGGGGAACAGAGAGACAGAGGACAGAAAGGAAGAGATTAATTCGAACTGTAAAAAAAACAAAATGCTCTAATTTGCAACCTTCAGACAGATGGAGATAATCAAACACACACACACACACAGACAGACACAAACACACACACACACACACACACACGAACATTCATTTACACAAAAATGTACACGCCGCTGCATACAAAACCATTGGAGCATCTGTGTTTCTTCCATGCACTCATTAAAAGATAAATGAATCAATAAAAAGCCGTCCACTCTGTTTTGCTGTCTGTCTTGCTAGCCCCTTGGACAGCTCCCCCCTGTCCGCTCCATGGGCTCCTCGCACCCCGCCCGCCTGCTCACTACTGTTGCTGGTGCTGCTGGTGGTGCTGCTGCGGTGGTGCTGGTGGTGGTGGTACTCCTGGTGTGGTGGTGGTGCTGGTGGTGGCGTGGGGATATGCAAATGTCCATCAGAGTGAGGCAAACCCCCAGCAGGTGCACCCACGTGCGGCGTGTGTGTGCGCCGACACACAAGCTGTTGACTGTCAGTCAGCTCATTTCACACAGATCCGCATGACATGTGCTGGCCCGCGGCGCTGTGGCTTCAGATATGCTGTCGGGGGGAGCAAACATTGTGGGGTGTTTTGGTGTGTGTGTGTGGTTTAGAAGCAATTACAATGGCTTGGATGGTGGGGGGTTTCATCCTTCGTTTTGGTTGCTTTTTGTTGTTATTGTTGCTGTGCTGTTGTGGTTTTTTTCTACTTGGCAGAACACTGTGGTGACACCGGAGACGTTTTGTTCCAGGAAAACGTCTTTTCCTGTTCATGAGAAGTGCTGCCGGCTGGCCGTGCTAAACAGAGAATGGAATATGAATTCAAACGTATTCAAAGTCTTTACATTTACATAAACAGCTTTTGACCCTTGCCTTCCAACATCTTCACAACCAGTCTTCACTGGGAAATATGCGTTCGATGTTACAGCGGGGTTAATTATAATATCTAAACCAACGATACGCATGTAAACATTGTGTCAACAAGTGTTTAGATGTGTATTGTTGGTGGGGGGATAGTAGCGAGATGTACACTATAAACCAAAATATCACAATCGACACATCAAACACATGGATTGAACATCAAAAAAGAAACAGGAATACATCAACAAACTGAAATCTATGTTGCTGAGGAAGGCTCGAAGTCTTCATCAAACAGTTGGTGGACGTTTCATCCGTCGCACACTGATCTTTGTTTTATCCAAAACCTTCAAGTGTTAACTTCTCTTCAAACATAACAGTTCTCCTTTGATCTATTTATCGAAACCTTAAGCTAAAAATAAAACCTCTATCAGGATAATTATAAGCAAACATTGTAGGAAAAAGCTTTTTGTTTGTATCAGCAGAACACCTTCTAAAATCTAAAATATATACATGCCAATATACTATGCCATTTGGAGGAGTTGTGAAATGGCTTTACTTGTTTCATTTGGGGAACTGCTTCCCACACTGTTGGATGGCTCACTGCAGCCATCACTCAACATCTGTTCCTGATAGCCTAAAGCCTGGCCGAATGCCATTACAACTGTAGGCTTGTGCATGGGTGTGTGTGTGTGTTTGTGTGTTAGTGGGTGTATGAAAGCAACTCTTCTTTATTTGAATGTGTCCAACTTTGGGGTTTTTGTACACATACAACATATGGTAAGGCAAACCTCCCTGATGAAGCCATTGAGCATTTATTAAATACAATTCACAACCATCCACTTTCCACAGCAGACCTGTGAGTCTATGAATATTAGTGCTATGTATACTACTATTATTACATTTACATATTATGGATGCAGTGATGTATTGCATTATTTGTTATTATTTGTTTATTTCAGTTTGTTTCAATCACACATGGCAATTAATCTACTTAATATATAACATACTTTCTTATCAAATCACATGTGGGTGATCTATTATTTTTTGGTTTCAAATGAGAAAGATTTACACTTGATTCAATTTTAATTGGACTTGAGTGTACTTAATGTACTGAACATATTCTTTGTAAGGATATGCAAAGTGGCTGATTGATTGCTTTAGTGCACAAACTAAATGGTGTGGCAAAAAGCTAGCAACACCGGTGGTGTCCCAAACGACTCGGTCCCTCATCTAAATGAAGTCGTTTGTAATAATGAGAAGGGCAGCCAAAAAAAATAAAGTTAAACTTCTCTGCCTCTCAGCCAGGGGCTTCTTTAAAAGCTGCTATAAATATATTATAGCATACATAACTCTATTCTCTCCAGTATATATATTTTCTACTTAAAAAAGGAAAAAAAGCAAAACATGAAATAGGTAATTCGAAGATTCTCCAGAATTTCAGAAACAACATATATAGAGGCTTCAGATTGACACCTGTTTCCAACCAACAAACACTGCAGGCATTTTAACATGTATAAATATAAATACATTAAAAAAAGCATACTATATTTCTTTTTTTTTTTTTGGTTTTAGAAACATGTCAACTGAAATGCAACATGGTCCAATTGGCTCAGAGTTCGCTGTATTCTTCCTTTGATGATTTGACTTTGACTGCGTTTAACTTTGATCACATTCAGTTTGAACTCTATTTTAATAAGTTATGTATTGGAATTATACACTTGATAGAAGTAGTCTCTCCCTGCCCACTAAGTCGAAAGCGGTTCACCCACCAGGCGAGTCAGGGAGCAGGTCGGGCATCCTGTGAAAAGGTGTGAGGTCCTGGAAAAGGACCTCACATCAAAATAAGACATTTTAGGTTTTGTTTTGTGCTTGATAGGATGGGTGGCACTAAATGGTGTGCCAATATCTTGAGCAGTAAGAGCTCTCACTGAAAATAATAGTTTGGAACTGGGTGGCAAACGGGGTGGGCAAGTAGGCCTACGGTTGCTGAGTGACATTCGAATGAGTTGAAGGTCATCCTGGTCTGTGGAGAGTCGTTTTAGCCCTCTGCCGGTCTGTACCTTTGTTGTCCCCAATGTCTGCTGCTTGGATGTTTGTGCCAGGAGTCACCCAACAGCAATGCGAAAGACTGGTGGAGAGCATGCCAAGACACATGTAAGCTGTGATTGAAAATCAGGGTTATTCCACCAAATATTGATTTCCTAAGTTAAAACATTAGTATTGTGTTGTTTAAAAATGAATATGAACTTTTTTGTTATTTTGGCCATTTGTTATTTTCTGCAAATAAATGCTCTAAATGACAATATTTTTATTTGGAATTTGTGAGAAATGTTGTCAGTACTTTATAGAATAAAACAAACAAACAAATGTTCATTTTACTCAAACACATACCTATAAATAGTAAAATCCGAGAAAGTGATCATTTTGCAGTGGTCTCTTAAATGTTTCCAGAGCTGTATATATGCGCCCCTTTCAGTCGATCACATGACGGCCTTTCTGATCCTGGCTCTTGGCATTTCTTTGTTCTTTTCGCTACTGCCAGGTTTACCAGGCCACTCCTGCTTATCTGTACCACGCTCCAGACCGGCAGAGTTGACAGCAGGGAATGTGTTCAAACTCCCAGCTCCATTACCACAAGATGTTCCCGTAATGACATCTCCCCAGTCGTTCTCTTTGAAACATGTTGGAGAGCTGGCACCGGTTTGAGTCACGCGCTTGTTCATACGAACAAAAACACAAAACTACATCAAGACCGTTAACGCCAGAACTTTACCAACCCACCACTCAAAAACAAGTTGTTCGTAGAGTTTTGCATTAGCATAAGTTCATAAGACCCAGATGATGACAAATATTTCTCAGAGAGTGCTGACAGAGCCGATTTATCACCCTCGTTTACACTGCTGTTAATTGCAATCACACTTTTGAAATTGCGGTTCGTTCTTCACAGATACATTTTCACGCCGCCACTCACACACACACACATGCAGTGCCACGGAGCTGTACATTCACTGCACATTCACACACACACACACACACACACACGCACACACACACGAGGCAAATGAACGGAAACATTTAAAAAGCGTTGAGCGGAGGGGATGAGGTCGTGGGCTTCTCACCTCTCCCGCAGCGTAACAACTGTGGGCTGCGTCCGACACCGCTTGCTGAGAACGAAGAGCTTCTTGACGATGTGACGGGCTTTGGCCAGGACCTGCTGGGTGCTGAGCTCCAGCTGCTTGTAGCGCTGGTGCACGGCCGGGTCCGTCCGCCACAGGTACTGGACAGCGGACGTGTTCAAGGCATAGAAGGTGGGCAGCTTCCGGACAAAGTTCTGGAACTCGTCTGAAGGGGGGCAGCGGAGGTGTTAGAGGACATCCCCCTGACGGGGAGCGTGAAAAGGTCAATGGCGGATCACTAATTGAATGTTCCTTGAGGTCATTTGCGTCGCTGCAGTTAATGCCAGCTCAAGTTAACTATGACACTTGGCGTACGTGGGATGACCACATTAGTCCATGAGGCAACAAGGCAAAGTGCTATTAATTGTGCTAAAGTGCTATTAATTGACACATATGCTAATTGGGGGGGTGGACAAAAAGTGCTGCACTTACTTTGGGTTAAGAGGAGTCTTTTCCTATCTACTTTATTTTATTAACAGCTAACAGAGTTGCCAAAGAGTGCACATCTCTGTGCACAGCAGAGGGAGAGAGAGAGAGAGAAAAGGATGAGTGGCCAAATGGCACGCCAGAGTGCAGAGGGAGGACACTCCAAGTCTTCTGTGCTGCATGCAATACAGGAAAGACTGCACCGATCGCACGGTGAACTGACAACACACAACACCTATTTCTAGCCATCCTCGCTTCCCTGGCAAATTAATCTCAGAGTATTAGATCTGACGTTGAAATGAAGCGCGATATTAAAGCCTGTGGACGTGACACGACGCGGACGAGTCTGGCGCTCCTTTTGAAGGTCCTACGACTTTAATTTAGAGATATTTAATTGATCAGAGAACTCATAATAGGTTTCTGTCGTGGGAGCCGAGGGGCCGTTGGCATCAGAGCGACGCCTCATGACTCATTCTCAAATTAGAGCAGCAGCACGTTTACACCTCGGGTGCAGTCAGAACGCTCGGCTGGACTTTAAGGCCCAGTTTACTCAGCACAATGAAAGGCCATTTGGAAAGGCAGACATGGCAGACTCTTTCAGAACACCATTTTAGCAAGATTGACGAGTTACAGG
The DNA here is from genome assembly GCA_900312585.1 of Malacocephalus occidentalis. Lineage (NCBI taxonomy): Eukaryota > Metazoa > Chordata > Actinopteri > Gadiformes > Macrouridae > Malacocephalus > Malacocephalus occidentalis. The sequence continues at coordinate 9,774 of OMOU01045110.1, forward strand.
AGAGTACAAGGAGCTTATATCAAGCATAAAAGCAAGTAATATATACAGTAAATGCAGGGGCAAATATTGTTTCAAGATCTGATCCAATATTCTTGGTGTGTTGCTGCATCCAAAAAATACTTTAAAAACAAAATGTTTTTTTTGTTTAAAAACAAAAAAACACAATTTACATTTCGGGCTTTTGGCAGACGCTTTTATCCAAAGCGACTTACAATAAGTACATTTGAAAGAGACAGCATTATATCGCTGTGGTACATAAACATAAGAATAGAGCAGGTTTCAAGCATTCATTAAGAGCAGAAGTGCCATTCTGAGTGTATTACTAACATCTAAGAACATACAATATGCAACACTTTGTAGACAGAGTAACGACATACAATCTGTGGTTACTGGCTGTCTGTTACTTACATCAGGCCAAAATATATGGTGATAATACAGTATGACGATTGACTGAGTCGAAATAAGCTAATCTAATGAATTCCATCAATGTCTCGTCTCAAACCTGCCACACTATGAACAGCGATACAGCCAAGCCTGACAACGTAGACTCGTCCCGCATGCTTGTCACTGCTTTCCTCTCAGAATTATTTTGGGTTGGCAATGACAATACTGTCCTGTAACCAAGATGATTCACATCAAATGTCTGTATGCCATTGGTCTGCCTATATTCAGCATGCGTACATCTTTTTATTCTCGGTCCCAGTAGCTTAGGAGGCAGAGTGGCTGTCTGCCAACCGGCAGGTTGCTGGTTCGACCCCCGGGCTGAGCCTAGCTACGTGTCAAGCTGTCCCTGAGCAAGACACCAAACTCCAACGGCTCCTGATAAGCTGGCCTTGCATGGTTGACACACCGTCAGTGCACACACCGTCAGTGCACGCATGTGTGCATGAATTGGTTAATGTGAGGCGTCGTAATGTGCTTTGGATAAAAGCGCTACATCAATCCATTTCCTGTGTAATATTCCGTCCCATTAAGATCAAGGAACTTGTTCACAAGGAAGAGCCGAGCATATGGATTAGTTACCTTGACATTCACAACACGCAACTATTTAACAAACCACGGCGTATGCTCTCAACCTTCTCTTTCCACTCTTTTAATTTACCCCGCAAAACCTATTTTGCAGCAATCTAACACCTTAATCTTGTGTGATAACGACAGTCAGAACCGGTGGCGGACATCACATTCTAGCCAAATGAGTTCAGAACCGCTGGGAGCTGTTCTAATTTAATAGCAAGACAGAGAGAGAGAGAGAGTGGCAGAGAGAGAGTGTGTGGGAGAGAGAGAGAGTGGGTGCTCCAACTTTTACTCATCAAATCCTAGATTTCCCAAATCACATCATTCCTCCATCCAGCCCTCACATCCTGTTTCTACATGCAGATACATCACATTACTGAAACCAGATACACTCCCAATGTGGTTTCAAGTCTAAATAAAAAGTGTACAGTAATGATGTGGGCATGGTAAATGGTGTGTAGTGGAGTATAATATATATATAATAAAACATACCACAGCCGGCACTTTGTAATTTATACAGAAATATATAGAAATCACTGTTTATCTTAGCTGCAGATAGAAATCAGTGCAAAGGGGTCGACTGTATGGAATATTAAGTGGCTGACTTAATGCCTGAGATTGGAACATTGTTATTTAATTAACGGAGAGAATGAAACCCTCACAAGCCATTAAGCACGGCCTGCTCTGACTGGTGAATGGGCTAACAGCGGTATCCGAGATTGACCAATTGCCTGATGTATGTG
>OMOU01045112.1:0-11371 GCA_900312585.1 Malacocephalus occidentalis
CCCCCGCGCGCACACACATACACGCATATGTAGCCTAGTTATTTGAGAGGTCATTCTCTTAATATAACTCGCCCCGTCCGCTTGAAGGTGAAACGTCGTCGTCCCGTGCTTACTGTCCATCTTTATTGTCATTGCACAGAGTACACATGCACAGAGTACAACGCAATGCAGTCTGGGAGGTGAGTTGGTGTTTGTGGAGCAGCCCCTCACCCTGGGCGCGGCGGTCCGGCTCGGCGGGGACCGGGCTGCGCAGCCGGGACTGGATGTGTCCCGAGACGGCGTTCCAGATCAGGATCTCCCCGTCGTAGCTGCCGGTGGCCAGCAGGGCGGGGGGACACTGGGCCATGCAGAGGATGTCCTCCCGGTGGCCGTTCCTCTGGGGACACAGACGGGAGGAGGAGTGGACTGGAGGGTGAGGAGGACTGTTGCGGTTGGCCGCTTGGCAAAACAAATACACACATCAAAAATCGACTCTTGTTAAAACTTGGTCCTCTGGCTCTTTTCAGAGTCCCCTTTATGTTGCTTTGGACCAAAGCACAGTCCAAAAGTCCTTTTCATGTTTTGTCTTTTTACAGGCCAGAGTGGAAACATCGACCGACCAAGCAATTGTTTTAAGATGTAACCCAGCACTGTTGTCCCAAATGGTGAAACGTATCTGTCAATGGCAGATATGCTGCTTTTGGCCTCTGGATGAAAGCATCTGCTTCAGGAGTAAATGTATTCAAGGTAGCTGCCGTTACTAATAAGCTACTGCAGCTGAAAAGCCACGACTAATTATAAACATGCTTTAATATCCGCCATCATGGTGTCTGGCTCTCAAACTAGTCAGTCAAGCTGACACCCAAAGTAATTAAACAAGCTAATGTGCAAACTAAAATAATCTTCCCTGGTTGTCAGTGGCTGGTGGGTAAAACAACAAATGGACACAAAGTTTAAAGGTTCCCTATTATACCACCAGGTGTGACTATGATTATCCATTCCATGCCCACCCAGTGGACTGTGCCAACAGGTAAACTGATCTAGCCAGCATACATCTAGGTAGACATTCCTACTTGTGATTTCACTAGACGGTAGTCACATGACAATTGTGAAACGGCTTGCTCTTCCTCGCCACGGTAATGGCCCACTAGAAGGCAAGGGGAATCGCTCACACTAAACGAGACACACACACTAATACATCAACGATGGACTCGCGTGTACGGAAGACAGACCGCGTTTCAGAGAATGAAACATGACAAACTTTTGCTGACTAATTTGTTTTCAATGAGCTACCACGAAACGCAGGAATGCATTATTTATGTAACACGGATTCCATCAGGAAATGTATACATGCGTACTATGTACTATTTACACTACTATGCATGTATTTGGAGTATACATATTTTGTTCGGGTCAATTAAGTATATCCAGTGTATTCGTGTACCTTTTGATTGGCAGTAAGAAGTAAGTAAGCCGAACGGAGGCCAGATGGATGAATGATGGACTTTATTGTGGGATAAAATAAATGGATTTAAGTTGCCTTTTGTTCCCCTCCCCCTTCCCTGTGTGGGAGTTAAATGTTTGTTACGCCGTAACCCTGGCTTCTGTCCGGTTTATTCTAACTGGTCCACCCACTACACTGCAATACGTACAGTATGTGTACGGAGGGTTTTTAGGTTTTTCCCATTCCCTCCTTCAGGCAGGGTAGGGGGTATTCACCGACCTGGACAAGGCTATCAGACCCAATTACACAACGTACTGAGATCTACACCACACTGGGTAAAGCACTGGTGTGGCTGGTCAGATGGGGATGGACAGGGATATCGGAGGATATACTGGGTAGATATTTAGGAGCTCAAATCAGATTTCTGATCACATATAATGTTCATGTCTGTCCGGTGTTGCTGTGTCGTACTTTACTTCTAACTAAGTTTGGACTAAGTTCCTCTAAAATACTAAATGCAGTGCTATATGAAAGGCTCAACTTCCCCGCATTTAAACATGAATCCATTTGAAGTGTGACTAATATACATTGTTGATATTTACCCGATCGTCAGGCCAGGCGGGCTGCGGGCTCTGGATCTGACAGGGGTCCTCTGGACAGTCCTTCACAGGTGAGAAACATGAACACAATCTTCGCTTGGTCTCCATTGATTATCATCATCTCCGGACAATCATCATATGATTTAGTGGTAAATCATATAACAACATTGGCCATTATTATTGTTCTACAAATACTCATGATGCCAACATTTGCACAAACGGGGAATGTATGGGGAATGCATGAAATGTGCTCTTCTGCATGCACCACACACACACACACCTCCAAAGATCAAAGGAGGTGAGCACGTGTGCATGCGTGTGCTGTGTGTGCGTGCGTGTGCGTGTGTGTGTGTGTGTGTGTGTGTGTGTGCGTGCGTGTGAGCAGTGAATATGCAGGGGGTCCCGTCTGCATGAGACTGGAGAGAGAGAGCGAGAGAGACGGAGGTGGAGGCAGGTGTGTGTACAGTGGGGTGTTGAAGCATCGATGGGCCACGGTAGATCTGCAGTCCAAATGCTCCGTGTCATATGATTACGTCGACTTTGAGGTGTGTGAGGTTGTACAGTATATATTTATATATACCGGTGTGGGCTGGTTCTCTCTCACTCTCTCGCTCTCTCTCTGGTGCTACAAACCGCTGCAGTAGGTTGCTTTTTAGTGCAACATGTTACACTAACATGGCATGTTAGTCTAACGCGGTACTAGATCTGTAGTGGAAAAGGAGCAGGTACTAGTCGAGCCATGGAAAATCGGCATACGTAAGTAACGCAGTGGAATGTAACGTTAATGCCAATAATGTTGGCCTGGCTCCAAACGGGCACAAAGTCACGTGACACCACACCAGAGCATGCAGTAAATAGAGAATAAATGTTTTGTGAACATCAGCTAGTATCTTTTAATCACTGTAGACATGTAGAATGTAATACTTATATTGATGTGCTGATACCGACCAATACACATTCCCCCCCACTGGTGGACACTGGCGCCCTACGGCGTCAACCAGCTCCCCTTCCCAACTGGTTCAAAGAGAAATGCTGTGTAGATCAGGGGGAGGGGGGCCGGGCAGAGGAGAGCAGATCGTCTAGCAACCGGGCGGTGGGGGGTGGATGGATCGATCAGACCTGCCACGGCTGCACCCTATGTGTCCATGGTGCAAGACCCTCTGGCTAGCGAACGGCCCCCAGCGCGCCAAAGATCACTGGTCCCTGCCTTGCATGGAGATACTCTGCTTTCAATGTGTGAACATGTGTGTGAGTGAGTGGGGGAGGTTGTTGATATCAAAGCATTTTGAGTGTCCATAGAGGTTAGAACAGTGCTATATATATAGTGTATACTGTATGTATCCGATACATACACATATATATGCTGTCAATTTGAACAGCAGTACCAGTGACATAATTAGAAGGGAAGGCGACAAGGCAATGCATAACTGATGTGCTGTATAGACGGTTTTCATTTCTGGGGTACTCACCGGGAAAATGTCAATTGTTGGGTTCCAGCCGGCAGAGATCACATAGCTTCAACAACAACCAAAAGCAACGGGTCATTATTAATAGACAGACGTCGGCTGTCTGTCTGTATGTCTGCCATCTGCTGCATACAACATCACCACTTACACGTTTCTGTGGATTTTCAGATATGCGCAATCACATATTTCCTGGCATTCACCGTCTGAGGGAAATATTTGAACGAGGCAGAGAGTAAGACTCAAACGGCTCAAAAGTAAAAGCCTTTTTTGGACATATCTCAACTTCTGATCGCAAGGAAGCAATGCATGCTTTTTTCCAGTCTCTCGATCATCGATTCAACTCTTGTTACCCCTTTGGAGTGTCTTCAGACATTGGCCGTTGTTGAAGTTCCAGATCTTGAGACACCCGTCTCGTCCACCAGTGATCAGTCTGACAAGAGAGAGAGAGAGAGAGAACAGCTGAGAAACTCCCATTCCAACATAGTCCAAGAGATCAGAGCCACATCACATCACCTCTCAGCTCGGCTGCCGTACCTCGTCCCCTGCGGGTCAAAGGTCATGCATGTCACAGCGGAGGGTCCGTGTGCATCGCCAAATTCAAACACCTGCCGTCCGGTGTCAAAATTCCACACTTTTATCACCTGAGGACGTCAAAATCCATGTTCAGTCACAACATTGTTGCTGCGGTATGAATTGCACTCGTTGTTATGACGTCTAATTGTATAATAGGGCCTATATTACAGTTGTAATGTGTACATTTTAATGTAGCACATGGATTTATAGCAGCTGCCTTTAAGTGTGCTAAGGTGTCTTCATATCTGCTGCTGAAAATTGCTCCAAACATCTCCATGAAATATTGTAAGTGTAAACAGCACCAAGCCATTACACGTTTAGCACCTCGCAATTTGATTTTAGTCGCCATAGCACATCATCACATCTCCTAATGTGCTCGCACTGGATCTATAAAGCATTAACTCTCTGGCCATCAGAGGATGCTGTCGGTATTGTTAATCAGCCAATTAGACGCGCCCTTAAGCAGTGTGTGAGAAGCAGAAGGAATAACAGAGGGTCTAGTGCATGTGTGTCAAACTTGAGCCCCCGGATTTCGACTTGCTGAATAACATCATTTGCTTATCATTATTGTTGTACACTTGAATGTCTGCTTGCAATGATTTTTGCGAGACTTCTGCTTTCAGAGGTAGTTATTAACTTATGAATAAAAACCAATAATTGATCATAATAATAATCGGTCAATGTCACATGATAAAGAGTAGATATATTTAGCAGAAGCGCCAGTGCTCGGTACGCCTACTCACCGAAGCCTCAGAGCAACTAACGATCTGGCGTAGCTGCTCACTGTAGCCGCAGCACAACACAGGCTCGCCGTGCGACGCAATCACATGACCCGGGATCCTTCGCCTTCGCAAGACGATAAAGGGAAAAAACAAACAAACTCCATTCTTCTATTTTTCGAATGAAACCCCATTGCGTATCAAATCAAGGTCTCTCAGTGCTGCGGCTCTCAGCTTTTTGGGGCAAGACAAAACACAGGAGAAACACCAAAGAAGAACAGACGACCGACCGACCTTGTCTTCAGGGAGAGAAGAGACAAGTGGTCTGCGGCGATCAAGAGGGCCTTCATGGCGGGCGAATACAGACACGCCGACAGGTCACCGTGGATCTGGCTCGCCTTGGGCTGTGTGGTGAACAGGCAGCACTGCTCCTGAATATCCCAGATCTGGAACACACCAACCGTGCATCGGTAATAGTGGACAGGTTACAATCATACGTGGCTTACGGACACTGAGAACAATATCATGTGCAATAGTACTTTTCAACATCATGGGCGATATTCTCAATGTCATGTTTCTTTCAATACAATTGCCAACTTTTGTATTCTAGATTTGTTTTTACTGAATATTAATTATTTATTGTTCTTCAATTAGGCGTACATACTTTACATTTATCATTCTATTGTTTTTATTCTTAAGTTGTTGTTATTTTTGAGCAACCTCTGGCACGAGAATTTCCTTCGGGGTTAATAAAGTTGTATCTCATCTTACCTTATCTTACCTTAACAGTGTTGTCCATGGAGACAGAGAAGATCTGACCGTCCTCGGAGGAAATGCACAGGTAGAAAATCGGAGCGAAGTGGCCTTTGAGGATGCCAATTGGTGTCCTGTCAACAGCCAGCAAGAACCAGCAAGAGCAAGAATAATAATAATTAGCGGACGGACAACCCCTGTCTTTATTGTCGCGGTCACACCATGCATGTACACCCGTGCACGGCGGGCCTCCCAGTCCACCCCACACACACGCCCCCATAGGTGTCGCCGTGAAATTGTTCCTCCGCTTTTATCCCATCCATGGCCATCTTCCTCCACGGTCAGGCCAGGAGCGGTGGGCAGCTAGTGCAGCGCCCGGGGACCACCTCGATCCAACCACCGAGGGGTTATATATACAATGTATATATATGGAGGAACCCCAGGGAGCACGGGGAGAACATGGAAACTCCACACAGAAAGGGCTGTTCACGAAATCCCAGCACTGAAGACATGTCCCAGGCGGGAATCAATCCCAGGACCTTCTAGCTGTGAGGCGACAGCACTACCGACTGTGCCACCGTGCCCCCAACTGACCTTCCGTGCGTTCACTCTGCTCAGTGCCGCACCTACATCGGAGGGGGAGAGTGTTAGTGGCTGGTGGTCTACAGGAAGGACATCATGATTGTCCCTCTCATAGCGAGCGTAGAAGTTGTTCAGCTCATCCAGGAAGGAAGCATCATTGGATGGTGGTGTGGATTTGGTCGGTTTGTAGTCAGTGATGGCCTGGATGCCTTGCCACATGCATCGGGGGTCGGAGTTCGCGAAGTTCTCCTCGAGCCTTAGCTTGGAGCTTAGCTTGACCTCCTTGAGGGCCCTCTTCAGGTTGGCTCTGGATGAGCGGTAGGCTCGCGCATCACCTGATCGAAAAGCGGCGTCGTGAGCTTTCAGCATTACTCTTTGTTCATCCAGGGCTTCTGATTCGGGAATATGATCCTTTTTGTAGTGGTGACTCTGTTGACCTCAATGTTTATGAAGTCCATGACGGAGGAGGCATCGGAGTCAATGTCCGTGTGGGTGCCACGTGAAGCCTGAATGTCTTTGTTTCCAAAACAAAGCTGAAATGCTGAGTCTGCTCCTTCTGGCCAGACCTTGACAGTCCTTACAGAGGGTTTCACTCATTTGATCAGAGAGGAGTACATGGGGAGTAGGAACAGGGGGAGATGGTCAGACTGTCCAAGGTGAGGGAGGGGGCAGGCCTTGTATGCACCAGCTATGTTAGTGTAGACATGGTCCAGGGTCCAGGGTCCAGCTGTGAATTCTCTGGGCAGGTAGAATGGTCTGCACTTAACCATAATAACCATAATAAACTCTAAGTAAGGGGTTAGCTTAGCTCTCAGTCCTCCACGCCGGCCTCATCTTTGTTTGCAATACTTAGACCGTCTGTGAGCCCTTGTTGTAGGTGGGGCCGGGTTAGAGAGCTCTGGTGTCCTGGCGACTTCATCATCGCCGATAAAGTTGATGGTGCTCGAGGAACCGATGTCTAGAAGCTCCTGTCAGGTGTATAGTAAGTTTGCAAGACTTTTTAATTAAGCAGATTACTACTAATTTGCTAAATCTGGAGAGACGCTGAGCCTCGCGTTGTTCACACGCCGCCATCTTGGTCTCTTAGAGTTAGTTGTAGTGGCAGTACTGTTAATCTATATATCCTACCTGATTCAATGCAGAATGTTCATGAGCAATGACAATAAATAGCACTCATATATTCAGTTTTATATTTTCAACGGCTCAGCATAAGGCTCTCACCCAGGATATTTTATGAAAGCCCGATCTGACCATTTTGTACAGTGCTTAATGGGATGTGAATATGTTTTCTATATTTCATTCCAGCATACCATAATCTAAGGTAAGATGATATGACAATCATGTATGCTGTCCATTTCTTTGTGGATGCTATAACTGGCCAGAGCAACAGAACAACTACTGGTACATGGCAAAAGGATCTGGGCATCTTAATCATGCCATAAAGACATCACATAAACTGAAAACTTCTCAACCTGTCTATCTTGGATTTGCTCTGTATCCTTTTCACTGTCCACATAATTGAACCAGAAAACTGTAGCAGGAAAGACCCCCATGTGTAGTTCCATCAGGGAAGTGGATGTCAGCTCGGGTGTCAGCCTCTGTGGTATACACAGGTTGACGTAGAAGCCCATCGCATACTTCTGGTGGCTATTCATCGTGGTGTTTTAAATCACCCTGTCACGATGCTGCCCAACCCTGACCCGTGTTTCACCGCTTGTTAGATTGTTGTCACCTGTGGTTGATTACTGATTCTGTTTCTGTGTTCCTGTGTTCTTGTCATTGACGTTCTGGAGTTTGTGACCCTGGTTGTCTGTTCTGTCCAACCCTGTGATATATTTCCCTCCTCAGGTCAACCTTGTGTGACTTTGTATTCGTAAAGTTCTGTTTACCTGTTTTAGATCTTGAGCATTGTCCCCAGTTCAAATACACCCTTTGCCTTGTCATGGAACACCGTTACTAGTGGTTGTAAGGGCGCTGTTTCCACAATTACTACTCCTACTATGAGAAGTTGGTGTTGGTTCACGACATATTCATTCACCTTGTAACAAAGTTGTCAGCCAAGCGAAGCTCCACTGTGTGTCTGTCGATGTTGGGCGGCACAAACAGCAGCCCCTTTTTGGCACAGAGGGTTGCCAGGTTAGGTGACAGGATCTGGCAAACACATCGCTTTGGGCAGATCTGCGCCCGCACCGCCATGGCAACCACCAGCATCAAGCACAGCAGCAGCCGCTCCATGGTTACCACCTCCCCTCCACCTGGACACAACACCTGGGGAGAGAGAAGGACATGTTTTACTTCATTAACCTTTATTAGATTTCATGATTATTATCATTCCATATTTCACACTGGACAACCCTAAAGGCAAATTATTTTTCAATATACCTGTCACGTATACAGTATGTGTCTGCTTTGTCCTAATGCTTAGACCAATATCCAAACATAAATAAACACTGTTATGTGACCTGCACCAATGACAAGGCGAAATCAGACGAGAAACCTTTGACCCAAATCACCAAATCCCACTTGTGTCACAACTAATTTAATTACAGCAGAGATTTTTGAGACTCATTTAGTAGATAACAACACATTTTTGCAGTACATTTTTGTGCCTGAAGACACGCAGAGGGAGTGTTCATTAGTAAGCAGCAGATACCTTAGACTTAATTAGGAACAGAGAAGAGAGAGAGAGAAAGAAAGAGAGAGGGATACAGAGAGATGATTTAGATAGAGAGGGTGACAAAGCGGAAAAATATGAGAAAGATGTGAGTGGCAGGAATACAATGAGGGAGATTTCAGTGAGACCGCTCATTAACGACAACCTTGATGGCGGTCTGGAGGACGTGATGATTACACACATGACACACGTGTTTGCATGCAAACCATGTGGACTAGCATACAAACAGCGGACTTGAGTTTAACTAACTCAGGGGTGCCCAATACGTCGATCGCGATCTACCGGTCGATCACAAAGGTAGTGCGGGTAGATCGCATGGCATTAAAAAAATAGATGGTAGCCTATCATCCATTCTCACTAGGTAGATCATTTTGACTCGGTCATTTTAAAAGTAGATCACAAGCCGAAAAAGTGTGGGCGCCCCTGACCTAACTCATCTGCAAGTACCTCCCCTTTTCCAGACATAAACTAAATATTGTATTTATGATTTTAACTTGGAGCATTTCTTGCTAGTTTACGAGTTATATTTACAGCTTCATGATGAAATTGCAAATGTTAGTATCCAACTAACGTTTAGGCTTACATGTTTGCTTTTCCCCATTAAAATATTACAAATTAATGTTTTGAATGATGTAATATTCTTTTATTTAGCTAATTGTATTATTTACTATTATCTATTATCTACTTACAAATAAGAATTCCATTGTTCAGATGTTGTTGAGTCAAGTTACACGATTAAAGGAATGTGAGAGCGGTTTTTCCATCTACTTACATACAGGGTCTGCACAGCACAGAAAACACACAGAGTGGTGTACAGAATGGCGAGACATTTGATTATGTCCACCGCTCTGTCTTGCATGCACGTGCGCTTTCCTCTCGTCTGCAAATCGTCTCATTAACAACCATCACTTCTGTATAATGACCTTATAGACATTGTCTCCCAGGACGGGATCGCATGGTGACACTAGGCTACAACGACTCACATTTACAAGTACAGAGAGAGAGAGACAGAGACCTCATGTGACATGAGAGTGGTTATTAGTGGTTATTACAAAGGAATGGCTGAAAAGAGACAGAAAGTGAGGGGGGTCGGAAAGGGAGAAAGAGAGAGGGAATTACAGAGTCGGGGCGAGATAAGTGGGGGGGGGGGGAAAAAAAAAAAGGGGGGGGGCGGGGGGGGGGAGAGAGGGGGGGGTGGAGGGGGGGGGGGGGGGTAATTAAAATAAGTGGCGAGGCGTGAAAGGGAAGCAGCATAAATCCATCCATCCATTCTCTTCCGCTTATCCGGGGCCGGGTCGCGGTGGCAGCAGGCTAAGCAGGGCTCTCCAGGCGTCCTTCTCCCCAGCAACACTCTCTAGCTCCTCCTGGGGGATCCCGAGGCGTTCCCAGGACAGATGAGAGATATAGTCCCTCCAGCGGGTTCTGGGTCTGCCTCGGGGTCTCCCCCCAGTCAGACATGCCCGGAAAACCTCTAAAGGGAGGTGCCCGGGAGGCATCCTGGTCAGATGCCCGAACCACCTCAGCGGCTCTACTCCGAGCTCCCTCCGGATGTCTGAGCTCCTCACCCTATCTCTAAGGCTGAGTCCAGCCACCCTCCGGAGGAAACTCATTTCGGCCGCTTGTATCCGCGATCTCGTTCTTTCGGTCACTACCCACAGCTCGTGACCATAGGTGAGGGTTGGAACATAGATGGACCGGTAAATCGAGAGCTTTGCCTTCCGGCTCAGCTCCTTCTTCACCACAATGGACCGGTACAGCGCCCGCATTACTGCAGACGCCACACCAATCCGTCTGTCCATCTCACGCTCCATTTTTCTCTCACTCGTGAACAAGACCCCGAGATACTTGAACTCCTTCGCTTGAGGCAGCAACTCACTCCCAACCCGGAGGGAGCACTCCATCGTTTTCCGGCAGAGAACCACGGCCTCAGACTTGGAGGTGCTGACTCTCATCCCGACCGCTCCACACTCGGCTGCTAACCGCCCCAGTGCATGCTGGACGTTGCGGTCTGATGTAGCCAACAGAACCACATCGTCTGCTAAGAGCAGGGATGCAATTCTGAGGTCCTCAAACCGGTCACACTCCTCACCTCGGCTACGCCTTGAAATTCTGTCCATGAAAATCACAAACAGAATTGGTGACAGCCAATTCTGTCACCAATTGGGGCAGGGGCAGCCTTGGCGGAGCCCAACACCCACCGAGAACGTGCTTGACTTTGTGCCGAGAATACAGACACAGCTCTCACTTTGTTTGTACAGGGACCGAATGGCACGTACCAACGGCCCCGGCACCCCATACTCCCGCAGTACCCCCCCACAGGATTTCCCGGGGGACACGGTCATAAGCCTTCTCCAAGTCCACAAAGCACATGTAGACTGGATGAGCAAACTCCCATGCCCCCCCCAACAACCCTGCAAGGGTAAAGAGCTGATCCACTGTTCCACGGCCAGGACGGAAACCACATTGCTCCTCCTGAAGTTGAGGTTCAACAATCGGTCGGAGCCTCCTTTCCAGCACCCTGGAATAAACTTTCCCAGGGAGGCTGAGCAGTGTAATCCCCCGATAGTTGGAGCACACCCGCC
>OMOU01045113.1:0-10616 GCA_900312585.1 Malacocephalus occidentalis
AAAGAACAAAACAAAATAATAATCGCCTGGGCCCCTGGGATCAGGGGAAGGGCAAAGCTGTGAATGCAAACAAAGAACACGTCCCTTCTCTTCTTTTGTTGTCTCATGTAAATAGTGTACATTAAACATGTAAATGTGACAAACACATGTGGTGGACTGTGGTGTTCAAAACTGTAAATACGTCTGTTGACATTTGAGTTTCTTTGTCATATGGAAATGTTATGGAGTGCTAAATATTGTAATATTTATTCAGTGAAACATACAATGTACAGTTTGGGCTGACATGATCGGGCCACATGCAAATATGGAAGCACATTCAGAACTACTAACATGACAGCCTTGATGTAAAATACTTTATTTCTGCAGGGTTTACAAAACGTCTTTCTTTATAGGTTTTATAAGGTGTCAATATCAATCGTGTGTGTGTGAGAGAGAGAGAGAGAGAGAGAGAGTGAGTGTGAGTGTACGTGTGTGTGTGTGTGTGTGTGTACGTGTGTGTGTACACTGTTGATGAAATACGGACTGTGGCTGTCACCTTCTCTCTGTATCTATAACTGTATTTGTTGTAAAGCTAAACTGTGTTTGTCTGAAAGAAGGATTTTTAAAGTCTGAGGTTCACCACAAAGACCCAAATATAGGCAGTCAGCAACATGTCAATACGGGAGAAATATAGAGTTTCCTGTCGACATGTTGAGCACGGCTAGAAGATCCACAAGAAAAAATAACATTCCTCGATTCCTTACTAACAACAATGTTTTGACTTCCTCGATGTTCTCTCGTAGCCACAGAAGTTATTTGTTGTGAAGGTCTTGATTACTTTCTGAGGATATTATTGCAGAAAGCAATAATATCCACTTAGCCCATGTCCAACACAAAGCCGTCCCTTCTCCCCATCTAACCGCACAGAAGCAACATAGAAAATAGTCGGCTGGTTCTTTTGTTGCTGGAAAAAACTGAATTGATAGACTTTCCTTCTATGTTCTCTGTATTATGTGGGTCACAGTTGACCCGTAATATAATTCTGGGTTGATATAATTCTTATTATTTCCAATGTTAATTAAAAAAAAATGAGTGTCTGAAGAAAACAAACATTGCTCTATGCTTTATTCAACACACTCAGGAGGCACCACAAGTTTGTCTCATGAGCACATTGTACACACACACATCTAACTAGACTTAGACTGCAATAACAGCTTCTTCTTTTTTTAAAGCTGTGCAGATAACTTATCGTATGTGGCTGCTACCATGGGACCTGATGTGAATTATTCTTAGTTCAGAAGGTGTCTGCAGGCATAATAGACACATTATTACATTTATTGACTTTTTTAGTTATTCATTTTTCATAATTGTCATAATTATGAATACATATATTTTTTTAAAACCACATCTCACTGAATAGAAACATTGTACACAGGAACACAGGTTTGCCATCACAAAAAAACTGGTGTCAACAGTTAACCAGTGAATATTTCACCAGTTAACTACTTCGTTTCAGGATGGTGACCAAGCTACATCCCTCATTTCTCTACTACTCTGTGCGGCCCTCCTACTACATCTACTACTCTCTGGACATTCACAGACAGACACTGACACTGCGACAGTCCACTGTTTTGCTGTACTTTACTAACGGTTTATATCATGTGTTGTCTTGGAGAATGTTCTCGGCAAATTCAATGGAGAAGCCTAGCCTTCGACTTCATTTGTCTCTGTTATTTGTGAACGAATCAAATTTAAAATTGAAATGAGAAACGATGGTCTGCAACCTAGCTTGTCGAACATGCTTGCCAAGGGGCCATTAGAACAACAGTGTAATAATAATAATAATAATAATAATAATAATAATAATAATAATAAACATGTCCAAGGTCCAAGTCTCCTCGTTAGCCCCAGGAGTGCCGTGATGTCTTTGCATATCTTTCACACTCTAAACTCTATATTTTGCCCCATTGATAAGCCTTGGCCATTTTCTGTCATAGATATATATATATATATGTAAACAACGGACATGTCTTGTTTTTTATTTGATCAAACTAGTTGCACCACAACTAGAGAAGAACATAATAAAGAAAGTGTGTGACATTAAGCCGATGAATTTGTTAACAAGTAATGATTTCTTTGACAAATGACCCAGAAGTCCATGCACTTCCGTGCAGCAGCTACCCAATGCACATCAATATTATACAAAGACGGAGACGCACAGGTTTGATCCATTATTCACCCTGCATTGCAGTATTATTTATGTAACCACATTGGAACACCACAGACGTGGCCATGTGCAATAATCATAAGACGGCTTTGTGTTTAAAGTTAACTATAGCACATTTCCGTTTCATCAAATCCTCTCAACACCGCTGGAAGAATATTTAAAAACATTTTCACTAGTTTAAAGGCTTGGTGGAAACCTTCTATTGTTGTGTGCACGTCAAAAAAAAAACATATAAAAGACAATGAGAAACTAATGTTAAGAGACAGCTGAGGTCTTTTGTGTCTATGTTTAATGAAGCTGAAACACAGCAAGGATTTCCTCTCTGTGGCGAAGTAAATTAACATAAATTTATATTTGTGATTGTTGTTCTGCCTCAACTTTTATGTGCTACATGACATTTCTGATGGGAAATATGACATGCCTGTCTGCAGCGCGGAGATAACACGGGCAAATGATTGAGGCTAAAACATCTAGGATACGGAAATGTCAAACCAATCTCAGTGTGCGCCCGGCTCGCTCTCTCTCTGCGCTTCCACCTGCTTCTAGAAACATTTAGCTGCCAGCCGCACAGAAACCTCTTCTGTCGTGATCCAAGACGAGGTTAGAGTTGGAAAACACAGTTATTCCAACTGTGTTTGTGTGTGTGTGTGTGTGTGCGTGCGTGCTTCCGTGTGTGCATGCGTGCATGCGTGTGTGTGCGCATATGTCCGGGCATGTGTGTGTGTGGCTGTGTGTGTCTGTGTGTGTGTGTGTACCTCAACCTCCTGCAGTGGGTTTTGCTATTTTGCACGGCGAGTTAAAGAATATGAATTGTCATATGAATTGACATTTCCAATGACATTTGCATTCATCAATAATATTGGCTCAGGTAAAAATATGGACACCTGCATGCCTTTTCTATCTAGCTTTGTGTTACCTGTCAATCAGAGCTTTGTAAAAAAGAAAACACTCCAAAGCTCAGAGCCAGCCCTGTGGTTATGTGTGTCTGTGTCGTGTGTTATATATCAGTGTGTGTGTTATGTATTTTGCTGCTATCACACGCCACTAAAATGTCTTTCCAACTCATGTCACAGGAGTTGAAGAATGCGGTTTATAGAAGACGTTTGTAGGAGCAGATGGACCAAGGCCAGGTTGCTCGTGCTCCCTGGGTGTGTGTGTGGCGACGGCTGGTTTCACCTGTGTGCACTGATTATTCAATACACCTCAGATGTGTAGCCTTACCCATCCAACTGGGGCCAGGCGAGGCTGCTTAAACCAGCCACCAATCACACACACTCCACAATCTCATTGTGTGTGAGTCTTGCCCTGGGCCTTGGCGCCGCCCCATTCACACACACACGCACACAATGCACAAGTGAAAACCATACGCAAACAACGTTATTTCTGCCATATGAAATCACATCATTCCTGCTCCCGACACGTTCACTCACGTCACTCAACAAATGTTGACAGTTTGCAAACTATAAATGCATTCGGCAGCCACCCGCTCAGATGGATGTTCACTCATGTTGTTCAGAATCGGACAATAATACAATATCACCACACTAAAGGAACGGGTTTTATGGCACACTCAAGGCAGCAAATTCGAACATTGCCAACCATCTTAATCAACAAGTTATAAATTATACAGCAACACTCACCAATCACTTGAAGACAAAATCCATCCTGTGTTCCTTTTTCCCTTTCAGGTATTTAATTTTTATCATGTGTGTGTGTGTTATACATATGTGTGTGTTATATATCATGTGTGTGTGCTTATCTTTGTATATATATACATATATACAGTATATATATACAAAGATCTGTGGTGCGATGCGAACCACTGGGCCCAAGTGGAAGGTCAGTGTGGAGTGTGTGTGTGTTTGGTGGCTGGTTTAATAACTCTCACCTGGCCCAGTTAGAGTCCGGGGTGGGTGGGGCTGCACACATGAGGTGCGTTGAGTCATCAGTGCACGCAGGTTAAACCAGCCATCAACACACACACTCGGGAGAGCGCTAGCATTCTGGCAGTCACCGCCGGCTCTGTCCATTAATTTCCTCAAAACTCTGCAATAAAGCAGATCCTCCACCATCTACCTGTGTCTTTGTGTTGGCAGCGCTCTTAGAAAGCCACGTTAGTGTGGAGTGTGACAATAGACATTGCTACAGCCAGCATCTCCACTGCTGGGGACCCCGTCCCGAGCAGTGGACACAGCCAGGCTCGTGACACGGCTCTACAAATGAATCCTGCCTTTATGTAGCCATCCATGGATGGCTACATAAATGGACAACACACTTACACATTTGGCAGAACAGACTCTGGGGTACACTTTACCATTTCACCATTTCCTTTCTAACAAATAGAGGGATGCGGATTTGGAAGAAAAAAAAGAATGAAATGCAACAAAGCAATAATAGCCTTAATAACAGGCCATTAAATGCTCGAGACCCCATGTCTCGGTTTATAGTAAAAACATTTTTGTTTCTGTTGACTGCTCAATATCATTCAGCAGTGTGTGTCCTTGCTCCAAGGTTGTGTGTTTCAGGACAGATGGTTTACACCGCCAGTTGGCCGCTGAGGCCCGGACTGATGCAGTTGTGATCAACAGCACAGCCCACCACAGTGTTTTTAACCACTGACGTGTGTTTTGACCAAGATGCTCTGTGTCCCTGGGGTTCTCCTCTCACCCAGCCTGGTAGTTGGGGCTGCCGCATGTGGAGGTCCTGTGTCACAATCACTATGTCGGATGGACCTTCATTCATATATATTATTACGCACCACATATTTCAAACATCTACAACTACTCGTTTCATCGCCACAGTTCTCGTATTACATGCAAACAACACCTGAGACACAAATGGGGGCAAAATAATAGAATAACAGTCATTCTATTTATTCTTCATGGAAAGTGAAATATTTGAAGATCAAGATAAATATAAATGTTCCTGTTTTCACTGTTTGATGATGTTCTTTCAGTAAAAACCAGTCCACAGATTAGGTATCAATGCACCTAGTCAGAACAAAGAGTTAAAAATGGTGGCCGTGCTGCAAACTCTGTGTTTACAAGGGCTTACAAAATTGCTGTGACAAACGTATGGCGATGTGACCCACGCTGGACCAAGGCCACATGAGAGGCTTTGTGGAGGGAGTGAAGAATCTTCACTACGCTCGACGTGGGGTCTGTTACTATAAAGGTCATGGACAGCATCGATAACATCTCTGAACATCACCTACAGCGAATATGATCGAGGCGTCTCAGACATCACATTGTATATTCTGAAAAACTATGAATAATATTATTCTGACTATTATACTGCGCTATCCACATTGCTACAATGGTGAAAGCACCACCTGTTTCAGTCATCTCTGCTGCAACACTAAGGTTGTGTGTCTAGCGTGTTTGTGTTCATGTAGCCAATCAATAGAGATACATTTGAGGCAGACCCTATCCTGTCCACCTGCAGGATGCCCGTTCAAACAAAAAGCCTGACATGCATTCATGTGTGTGCTATAGAATGTATTGAAGTGAGAAATGTGTGAGCCAAGAAAAGGGAGCTGAGGTCGTAACAAGCACATTAAGGAGGTCAGGGTTAAGAGGGAATAATAACACATATTATGCCATGTAATACTGAGGGAATAATATGACATATTATGTCATGTAATATAATATAATATAATCCACGCATTCTAGAGCTATACTTACTGATCGCTGGACTATACCCAGGCTTCAAATAGAGCAATAAATATATAAATATCGATACATAGATAAATAGCAATAAATAGATTAATAACAATACATAAATATTAAGTCCATAGCAATTCATTCATGGTAATAAATAGAAAATGATTTGACAACGCCTTTTACAATTGAACAGTACTTCCCCTTTAAGGCCCTTTCCCCCAGCAGCCTCTCAGTGTAGCTCATGTAGTTATTAGCGCTAATGGCAGAAAGAAGCAGCAGATCATCAGATCATCAGATCATCCATCTTTGTGAGTTACCAGTTTATTCAACAAAAACAGGGTTCAACTAGAGTTGGAGACTGTGGGAAGATCTAAAACTTTTCAATTCATTTTTGGTTGAATTTGAATGAACACGTTTTACTTGGACTCGGCTACTGCGCAGCACAGCCGGCTGACAAACTATTGAAGCTTATCGTAGTTTGGGAGAAGATAGAAGCTTGAGTTGAGAAAAGCATGGCGTTTGATGAGGAAGGATAGCAGCTGGAGGAGACACTGGATGACGAGTCACCCAACAACAACAAGACATTCCAGCAGCGTGGTTTGACTAGATCAAAGTAGCCCCCTGCTTTGCCACTGTCACTAGGCTTGTGAAGGATATTTAATTGATATTTATCCATAATATTGATCCGAAACCAAAAAGATTTAACTTAAAGAATAAAATAGTAAGTCGGAAAAAAATCTAAATAAATTAGACCATTAATATTGTAACAACCAGCCGGAGTCAGGTGTGCTAGTATTCCAAAACAGGAGCTTTATTACATACAACTTAGCCTAACGGCTAACACTCGTGTCTCTCCCTAGGACTACGCCAACAACATCCGACGAAAAAACCCGAACAACCAAAAGACTCTCCCCTCTCGTCCTCTCACCCAATCACCAGCCCGTACCCTTAATGACACATACCGTCTACTGATTGGCCGAAAGGCAGGAGTTCGCCTATGACGTGCTACCCAGTCTTCACTGGGTCGCTACAATATGCTGTAGGAAAAGTATAAACGGATCTCATCTTGATTGGAAAACAGAATTAATAATTGAGAAAACTGATTAGAAACCTAAAACAACCAACAAGGATGAAAAGAAAAAAATAATTTAACAAAGGATTTTACTGTGTTTAAATATGAGATGTCTACTGTAAATAATTTAGATTTTATGCTCTGTTGTTAATAAATTGCTGGCTTTTTTCATTCATAACCCTCGTATCTGGTCTGTTTTATTGCTGAACCATTCCTGGGGAGCCTAGATTGTTACAGTAGCCCCTCGGGGACTCGTTGGCGGCAGTCCCAGCAGGACACCTCCGTGATGCCGGAGCTCAGGGGCTGAGGGCCGTAACAGACCCGATGCTACTTAGACGAACAACACACCACGAAATTGCATACGAAAAGAAACTCTTGCAGCTCATGCAGCTTGGTGGTTATTTGTGATCATGGATAAAGTAAACAAATCAATAAGACGAAATCAATCAATTTCATCAAATTGCCTCCCAGGCCGATTGGATCCGCTCGCGGGCCACATGTGGTCCCCGGGCAGCATGTTTGACATCCCTGCCGTAGATCTCCAGCCTGCTGCCTTCCTGACTCCTAAGGGACAGGCCTCCCCTCTTTTATATATTTACTTTTATATATATCAGTATTATATTCAGTTCAAACGACACCATTGGAAGAAAATGTTAATTTCCTGCATTCTGGTCATAATTTTTTTCCCGCCCTCTGCTCATGTCATTGAGATATTGCGCCGGCCTGTCCTATTTAATTTTTAATTAAAAAAATTAAAATTACAATTTTTTTTACTGTTTTTTAATCTGCGACCTGCGGGCCACCAGGAAAACACCAGGTGCTCCCGATGGCCAGTCCGGCCTGATTTCTGATAAGCAAATGATATTCTTTGCAAGCTCTCGTGGGTCACATAAAATGAGGTGCCATGCCGGGCCTCGAGTTTAACTCGTGCTTTAGACCAACCTGAGATGCTGCATATTGGGTGCTATGCATGTGTGGTACTCAAGCCCAATGTTTGCAGAAGTGTGCAGCAAAATGTTTGTGCGTGTTGTTTTCATCGAGACTGCTTAGGGGGCTGAATTTACGACTTTCTTGACTTGAATTATCTTCTAAATTGACAGAAATCATATGTGTAATTCAATCGATAGGTGAAAAAGTCCACTCTGATTGCATGGTGACTCGAATCCAGACCTGCATCTGGGATAATGATGCCAAAGACATGCTATACATCTAATCAGCAATCGGGCAATGCCAACACAGGACACACACTTGTGCACTCAATACATTCTTACCATTTAGAATCATAATCCTTTCTTTTGCCTTCTGGTGATATTACGCCTGCCGCTTAACCAAGGATCACCATCATGCTTCTTTTTACCTTGCTAGTGAGCTTGAGAGGTTCTTTACGTGATAGCGCGTTAATCCTCATTGTAAGGGTTTTGCAAGCAATAATGTTTGTAAAGTTTAATTTAAATATGACTTGAAACCAACATCACAAACTACAACATGTGTATTTACTTCATCAGGGCTCCGGTTGAATAGTCTTTTGGCTTCGGAAAGTTCCTACCTCAATGCAATGGCCTGGATGTACCTAATTCGCAGCCATGACCAGAGCTGGAATTCTCTAAATGCTAAGGAAAGGTGCTTTAATGCTTCGTTTGTTTTCATTTAGCATAGGGTACACTGGACCATCCTTAGTAAGTAAAACAAGATAAGGCCGTCTGACATTTGGCCATTTATGAAAACAACCATCATGACAGACAAGGTGCATCGATCATCATGTAAACAATCACACTCATCAGGATTCATGTGGATAATGAGTGGACAGAAGGGTGAGCAACCATTCTCTGTATAGCCTGCATTAAACATCATGAGTATCTAGGATCGGCCTTTAGTCCTAATCTATCTTCCTAATAAATCTTTACATCTTTCCTTGAATTCATGAGGGTTTCCATCAAGGTCAAGGGAAAGTGGTTTAGAACAGACATAGGGCTGCTGTTTCTCCGGCTCAACGAAACAGATAACAGATACATTCATTCTCAAATACTTCACCTGTATTTACCTCTGTGTTTGTACGAGGTCCGCTGAGGCTCATTAGTCCTTAATAGAAGGCGTAAGGTGGAAATGCGGGATAGAGGAATGAAAGATTCTGCTTGATGCCTTTACATGCGTGAGCAAGTAGATTTATGATGAGCTGGAGAGCTTAAATAAGGAGAGGGAGTCTAACAACCACAGTGGTTAGTTCGGTAGGCGTGTGTGTGTGTGTGTGTTACGGATGTATGGCAAGTGGGCCCAACACACACAACATAAGGGAAAAGCAAAGAGTTAGAAGTCACATGGCCGTGGGTTTGGCAATGGCCAGGTTGTGTGTGCTTGTGTTTGTGTCTTCCCGTGTCTACATGTACGTATAGGCGTGTGTGTGTGGGTGTGTGTGGGTGTGTGTGTCTCTATGCACATGTCTGCTTGTGGGTTTGATGGGGGTCACCAGCGGACCTCCGTGTGATTAGCCTGCTGACGGTATTCCAGCCGCGCTGCGCAGGCGGCGGCGAGGCTTTGGGGAGAGCGTGGCTGATTCTAAACGACACCACAGGCCGCTATTGTCAGTTTGTATCCTCCAGAAGGCCCTCGCCGCGACGCCTGCAGAATAGCAATGTAGATCGGTGTTTATGCGCCGTGCGGTGTTACCGCTGCTACTACTTGCTGTGTTAGTGTCCAAGCCCAACGCCTCTCACCCTCCCCCATCTTCCTGCACACGCTCCTTCCTGCATGATTTCACTGCGATTAAAGACAGCGATGGCAGGACTGCTCCGTTTGGGTTCAGAGGTCAGACTAGTCGGGCAGAACAGTGGGAGTTGGTTCTTGCTTCATGTCAGCTTGCTGCCGTGTGATTGTACACTGGAAGGCAGTGTGATGGGTGTGTGCGGGGTGGGGTCATTACATCATTGGCCGGCCGGCGGAGGTACGTGCGGGGGTCCCTTCATTAGCCGTGAGATAGACTGTAGGTGCATAGCGCACAGGATGTGTTACAGATCAGGTTTGTCTCACATAGACCCCGACCCATCTGCACACGTCACTCTAGAACGGGCTGGCTGAACCCAATCTGTAAAAAAAACATTTTCAGCGTGTAGGCTGCTGGCTCGGAGGTTGTTGTTATTGTCGTTGTCGGGGACTGTGAAAACGGTAACACGCAGATAGCAGATACTTGGAGGTGGTGGCGGTGGCTCTTGACTATGATGTAATGTCATGCAGAAATAACTCACAAAATGATGTTGGAGGCAATAGTGCTGTGCTTTGCACCCTTTGCATTCTGTCGGATGATGACATGAGTTCCAAACTATTTCTGTTTCTGACTGAATATTGTATGGGTTTGGGTTTTGTTGACCTTTTTTCCACCTCATTTCACAATCCACTGTTTAATATCCAGCGCTCCATTTCGAGTGGCTCCTCACTCAGACTGTAGGGGCTGTTTGAAACACTTTGACGCCATGTAAGACGCAAGAACCTCCTGTACTCGAACAGCATGTAGCTCTCACCTTCACATGCCATCCCTTATTTGAATTGTTTCCATCGTGCCCCACTTCCCTCGCCCCTGTCCCCTCCCCCTCTCTTGCCTTCTATATCTCTCACCCTCCGGAGGGTTTTGAAATATTCACCCTGATGCATATCCTTTACGAACATATAAAGACACCTTGGGGGA